>JBBPBS010000738.1:8767172-8778712 GCA_037974835.1 Cicer judaicum
GAAAAAAAAAAAAAAAAAAAAAAAAAGACTTGTTTATGTTTTCAAATTAATTCATGAGACTACATACGGTGCACCGTCGTTTAAAAAATGCAGCATATTTTCTCAATAATATTGTCGAAATACAAACTTAACATAAAAATGAAGTACAAATATAATATTTAGACGTATATACTGATTAATATTATCAGAATATAAAATTTAGACATTAATATAATATTTTAATTGTATAATTTATTATTTAAATATAAAACTTGACATAACATAAAATACAAAATATAATATTTAGATATTTAATAAAAAAATAAAATATGATATTCCATATATTTTATATGATATTATATTTAAATCGTATTTTATATTCCATTAACTGATATTCGGAGTGGCACAAAAACAGAGGAAAGGAAACAGATATGAGATATCCTTTCAAAAACCTTATCCTCTCAAAATCTAACAACTCTCTTTCTTTCTATTTTTCTACTCAAAAATTAAATAAACATCTTGTGCCACTGCCACCTATGTAATAATCCAGATCCATCAACACCTTCAAAATCATGACTACAACTACTCTCACACTTCTCAATTCACAATTTCTTCATAAGGTTCTCTCTCTTTTCTCTATTTCAATTAAACAATTTCTCAAAAATGTTTTATTTCTAATTAACTCCAACCAATTTTAAGATTTAGTTAGTACTACATAGGACTAAAAAATTTATGTTTCTTAAATGTACACAATTATATTATATATTTTGTATTAATTTCTATACTATTATTGATTGCAGCATATTAGGCACAACAACAAAATCAATTATGTGAGTGGAGATTTAAAGTCTCAACAATTTCACTTCTCTAACCTTGTACCTATACATGCAACCTTAAAGGGTCCAAAAGGGTTTGGTCCTTCTCCAAAGAAAAAGAACAAGACAAAGAATATGAAAAAGAAGAATGAAGAAGAAGATGATGAAGAGGAAGAGGAAGAGGAAGAAGAGAGAGAGGAAGGGATAATTCCTGAAGTAGTGACAAACAGAATGATAGGTAGAATGGCATTGTCTGTGGGGGTGCCATTAGGTATTGGGCTTTTGTTTTTCCCATTTTTTTATTATCTTAAGGTTGGTTTGAAAATTGATGTGCCTAATTGGGTTCCTTTTATTGTTTCTTTTTTCTTTTTTGGGTCAGCTTTATTGGGAGTGAGTTATGGGATTGTTTCTGCTAGTTGGGATCCTTTGAGGGAAGGTTCACTTTTGGGCTGGACTGAAGCCCAAAAGAATTGGCCTGTTTTTTGGCAATCATTTAGAAATGGCTCTCGGAAGGATTAGCCCATTGTTTCTTTTTGCCTATATATTATTTATATTGTCACTTTATTATATTAGTATTTTTTTTCTATTTTCAATAATCACATATTATTAGTATTTTCGTTAATTATATTAGTTAATAGTCTATTTGCAAAAGGAATCAATTTATTTTCATGATTCATCTCTATTTTTGACCATGATGTTGGTAAAAATCTTAAGAGTTAGGAATTTAGGGTTCTCTCTTTCTTGACAAAAATTTGACTATTGAAAAAAATAATTTTATGAATACAACTTGGTACACAATCAAAATATTTGGGAAGAAGACTCAATATCATTAGAATGACATAATTTAGGTCTCTTTTAACTTCATTTGAGATTGTATTCAGTCTTCATATTATAATAATATTGAGATTCTCTCGAAAGAATTTTATAATCTATTATAGTCTTACTTAAATTGAAAAATTAATTTCTACATTTATATGTTAAAAGACCAAAATATATTTGAGGACGAGCATGTTTGTATTTTGGCAATAAGTTAATAATTTCACCAAAAAGTTTGGCTATTAGTTTGAATTTATTTATTACTTATGTCTCTCAAAATTTCTATAGAAATATATATGGATCTCTAAATTGATAGAAAAGTTGCAAGAGATTGTTGACCTATGAAGGCATGGCAGTGGAGAATGGAAAAGGAAAACACGTGCAATTCTATCTATACTGAACATACATTGACTCATCATGTCTATGTTTTATAGGGAGCTGAATTGCTATGTCCTTTTCCTTCACCAAAAAGTATGTTTACATAAGAAGTAAACATTCACAAGTAGCATATATGCCTCTTAGCAAATCAGTCAAATTACTTTTGCATAGGAATTTGCATCTACTTCGTTTCTTTTCTCTAAAGCGTTTAATAAGTCATGGACTGTTTAAATCTTGTCTCACTAAAAAAATACCAATATAGAAAAGAAATTGATTTGTTGAAGTATTCCTTTTTGTTCATCCAAATGTTCAAGAAATTGCAGGATACAATCCACTTGTGTAATTCTCAAGTTAATCACAATATCCATTCTATCTTGTGAAAATAGCGAGTGTTGTCTCTTTGGTAGGAATTAAATTTGGTGTTTAGGAGACTCATTCATTCTACTGCCGTCTTATTTGTAAAGTTAAGTTCAATCTCATTATCGATATTGTTAATGATGATCTTTTTGTTTCTCTTCTATTTCGTGGAAATAACGAATTGTTATATTATGTAGAAATCAAATCTGATATCTAAGAGATTCGTATCGTCGCCTATTCATTCTCGCCCCCTCCACCTTGTGGAAATAACAATTTTTTACCTTTGTAGAAATTGAATCTCGTACTCAGAAGATAAACACACCGTCCATTCATTTTTATGAAAGAAAAAATTTCACTATTTTCACGAAGTAGAAGGATAAAAAAAAATCATAATTCATCATGTTGACAATCGTGAAAATTTGACTGTTATAAATATTTTTATCAAATATAAAATAAAAAGAAACCCATAGAAACCAAAGTTTTATAACACAAATATTATAAGCCTAATGCATAGTAAGATTCCTAATTAAGTGAAACACTGGTATATACTGTAGTTGTAATTTGGATTTTTTGAAAATGAAATATTAAAAATTTATAAATAATCGCAAAGCTATGAACTCAAATTTAAAATATAATATTTAATATAATAATTTTAACATTTATTAATTAAGTTAAATTTTAAAATATTATGATTTGGATTTTGTATTGTGCGTGAAAATATTGTAATATATATATACATATATATATATATATATATATATATATATATATATATTCTCTTTTGATTAACATGATCAGGTGAAGACCTCTTTAGCTAAAGTATAACCCCTAAGATTATGACACAAAGAGATTGAAGTATAGTTTTATATTTGGGTTGTTAAAATGTCTCTGTATTCCAAGCATTCTTTGCTTAAAAAGAGGGTTAAACCTCAACACTAGGAATAAAGCAAAAGATAAAAATAACTAGTGTGGGTTAAAAGTAAACCAAAGCATCATAACAACATCATCACTTCCATGAATTAGAACCTAAATTTTGCAGCCAATGTTTGGCAACCTACAATAGCCGGTAGCACTATTTGTATGCATGTTAATTATTAAGCTTATTGTCTCTTTTTTGGGCAACCTTGTTATATGCTATATTTTTATTCATTCATTTCATAATTCATTTTATTTAGAAAAATTATATTTTCATACATAAATTTACTATTTTTTTTTATACATTATTTCTACTGAAAGTAATCATATTTGAGACGCGTAAAATATTAAATATTTCTTTTTTGGTGAAAATTTGAATTCAAATTTATTATATTGTGAAAGGCTAACATGTGCCGTTAAATTAAACTCTCGTTGATAACAAATTTACTGATCTCTAAAAATAAAATTACTGCATTGAATTTTTTTCATTGATTAACACTTATAATTTTATATATGGATGAAGATTATACTTTTTACTATTTAATTTTTCTATTTCAAAAACTTGTCTTAAAAATTACTGCATTGAATTTTTTTTATTGATTAACACTTATAATTTTATATATGGATGAAGATTATACTTTCTACTATTTAATTTTTCTATTTCAAAAACTTGTGTCTTAATCGAAATGGGTTGAAGTCAAATTGTATTCAAAGACATGACTTTATTATTCGACTAAATAATTTTTTAATGGATTAGCTTTACTTATTAATTAATTTTTTCAAATAAAAAGTTATATATTATTATTTGATGGTTTATCTTTGTATCAACTCAATTTTAACTTTATATAATCTATTTTAACTTTATATAATCTCTTATTTATTTATTTATTTATTTCGTACTTCCTTGTAATGTTAGGTTTGATTGAAATTGAGTATTTGAAAATGTCTAACATTGTTTAAAATCGTAAATGAAGAGTAAATTCAAAATTATATTATATGGTTCTAGTTTTTAATTACAATTCGTATAAGTGAAAAACATTTTAAATTTGTATCTAATTATTTTATTTTATCTTCTACTTTTATGTTTGAGTATTATGAGATATAGTTCAAATATTTGTTTCAGAGGGTTTGAGACAAATCTAAATAACATGTTAATTTGTACAATTATATATATATATATATATATATATATATATATATGCTACTCTGAAATTAAATTTAAAACATTTCATTCAATTTTACAATATTAATATTTATTTATCCAGTTATGGTATAGCTTAATAAAACCCTAATATATATGATAGATACACCGAATTGACCGAGGGATTTATGCTCTAACTATGAATTATTGTACATGGAACTCTTTTAGTTGTGGTACAAATAGATGTTCCTTTGACAAGATTGTTGAAAAATCTTCTTTCAATTTTGATTTTGATTCTCTCACCCATTTGCATTTCATTCGTGCAACCAGATTGGATTGGACCCAACGGTTGAGTATATTCCTTTCATCAATCTCTTCCTAGCTATCTTTTATCATATATTTCTTTTTTCCACCCTTGGTTTTGCACATTCATGATCTTATATTATTTATAGAAATATACTAGAATGCATGTAACATTTATTTACTAGTCAAATAAAGCAGTGTTTGTGGAGAAATGTCTTATTTTGAGCATCGAATATTTACAACAGTTCAGGAACTTTTGTCTATTTTAAGATGCAATTTCCTTTTTTGTCTCTATTCAAGGTCCAATTTCTTATAGATTAATTAAGTAAGAAATAATTTTAATTTTATATCTCTAAAAATGATTTTTTTTAAAATTTATTCAAAAATAGTAGAAGTTATTTTAAACTTATTTATTAAAAGTTAAAAAAATAATTTTGATATTTAATAACTTAGATATTTATAGTTAAAAAAATTTAAGTTGATAAAAATCACATTTCAAAAATTATTTTTATGAGAAACTATTCAAAATGACATCTTATAATTTTAAGTATTCTTTTAAAATTTCTTTTAAATAAATTTATATCAAAATGATAAACATACATAAAATGAGTTTTTATGAGGATTTATTTTAATTAATTTCTCATTTGAAGTTTTTATTTTTAATTTTTTTTAAAAAAAAATTATAACAAAAAGATGATAATAACATATAAACATATATTTGACAATTCATAAATATAAATAAAAGATAACGCGACATCTACGTGGTTTATTTGTAAAAAATGAAAAGAGTTTAATTTATGGGTTTGGAGGATTCAAGGATTTGACCAGCCATTAAAAAAAACATTCGTAACCTTCTAAAGATATTTATATTTCCAATTTCAAAACAATGGAATAATTTAATTAAAACTAGAAACTGTTTTCACTTGTAGTAGGATGCTTCTAGCTAATTGAATTAATTAGTTGTAATCTAGATGTATTTTTTTCCCCAAAGAATCTAGACAGTTCAACCTATTAACTACGTATGGAATAATTAATATGTTTTAAAATAAAAGATAAATAAAAATAATAACTGAAAATTAATATATCTAATTAAAAATTGAAATAAAATATACTAATATTATAATTATTTTTTTACTCAAAAATATCAATTCAAATTGTTTATTATTAAATTTTATCGTTATATATTTTTATGTGATATTATAATTGAATATTAACATTGAACACATTAATGTCATCCTCTCATAAATTTGTAATTAATTATAATTATGCATTGACTAATTATTGATAAATTAGTCTATAAAATATTTACATTTTAAATAAAAATTAGTTGATATTATAATAATATTAATATGAAATCAGAACAAAGAGATGTTTCATATTCAATTAACATGACACATTACAATTTTAATGATACAAATTTAAATATAAATTATTTTAATTAATATTTGACAATTTAAATTTTTTTTATCAATTTATAAAATTCAAAAACTAATATAATCAACGTTTAAAATTACAAAAATCAATTTTCTTTTCACTCTTCATCGATATTTTATTTATTATGGATGTCTCATACATTGGAGGAGTGTAACTCCATAGGTAAATCTACTAAACCAAAACTGACCTATAAAATATTTTTTTTTATCATTATTATAAATAAAAAAAAGTTGTATTAAATTTTAATCATTATTATAAATAAAAATTAATTATGTTTGACTCATTTAATGATAATATTCTTGATATACCAATACTTTAATAAAAAAAAACATTTAATGGCACTAGTGGAGTGTAATATTCAAATGAACAATTTAATAAATTTTAATTATATTTTATATGAAATATAAAAAATAATTGCATTTAGTTAATTTTTTTAATAATTATTAAAGTAATTATTTTTTATCAAAATAGTGACCAAAGAGAGTATATATTATTTATTCGTTCTAGTCAAAAACCGAGTCTTAGATTTTGTTTAGTCAGAACCGTTGTAATTATATACAATCACACTATTTTGATTGTACGATAGAGATCATACCATTTGGATTTTGAAATTGAATTTTTTTGTTTTAAAAAATCAAAATATGTCTTTAAGTTTGAACTATTTAGTCTTAGCCGGATGAGCGATATCGTGTGAATGCAAGTTGTCACACTACACATGATTCAATTTTAAAGATCAAATCATAATTAATCAGTTGAGTTGATTAGTTTCAGTTTTGAAATCCTAATACCTGACCACTTGTCTCAAATATTTTGATTCAGTGTATTTTGAAGAAGAAAAAAAGTATAATGTATATTGATATCTTTTTCAAGTCCGATAAAAAAGATACCTTTCAATCTTCGAATATGAAGTTTAGTGAATGCAAGTTGTCACACTACACATGATTCAAATCCAAAGATAAAATCATAATTAATCGATCACTTGTTCCGAATACTTTGATTCAATATATTTTTTATAAAAAAAAGTATAATGTGTATTGGTCTCTCTTTCAAATCTGACCAAAAAAATACCATTCAATCTTCGAATGTGAAGTTCAATTATACTGCTTAAAACACCGAAAGAGTTTTGTGAAGGAGATATATGCATAATTTAAGTTCTATTTTTCTTTTATTTGGTTAGTTTTGTTTTATTTGGCATGTGTTTCTATTTTGATTTAGCTAGTTTGTTTCTCTTTTGCTTGATTTAGTTAGTCTCTTCACCGTTTTGGATTATATTTTGGTGTCATAAAGGATTAGAGGCAGGAGATTTTATAAATAATTGTAATTTTCTATAGTTTTATTTTTTAAAAGCGTAATTTTTTATAGTTTGGCGACCACGCTTTAGTTTATAGAAAAAATTAATTAAGTGTTTGTGAATATTATTTTTACCATTGATAGAAGGTAGAGTCAGCTCAATAATTTTAGAGATCTAAAACAGTTTTTGAAAATCATTTTATTTTTATACAAAAGCTATATTTTTTTAAATGCGAAATAATAACATAAAAGTTATGAATTTTACAAAAATAATTAAAAAATATTCTTTATTATACATATATATCACAAATAAAATTTAATTCATACATTATTTATAATTTTTAAAACATACAATAAAAATATATTTATCAAAATACAATAATTGACACATAAATAAAAATTACGCTTTTAAATAATTGGTATTTTCTTTTGACAGTGTGGTCTTTTTGAAATTCAGATATAAAACAAGTTTCAACTATAAATTGTACAACACCACATTTCAAAAAGTTTCATACTTTTTAGCATCAATAAAATTTTCAATATGCTACATGCATGTTGTCTCACATTAAAATTTAATTAAATGATCGACCGATAACTTTTAGATTTTTATTGTTAGTATTTATTAAAGAGAGGGATATAATCCATAATCTCCTTATTGATAAATTCCTTACAATTCTACGTCTCAATTGTTAAATCAACTTTATATCTTCTAAGTTTTTTTTTTGTAAGTTATTAAAGCTATAAGTAAAATTAAGCAAAAAGATAAAGAAATAAAATAATATGAAAATAAATTTATTTGATTGATTGTATATGTAAAAATAAGTATGTGAGGCATTTATATGCAAAATTCATCATACTAGCCAATGCATCATAACCTACAAAATCTACCATGACCTTTGCTTATTTGGCTATTATCGTAGATAATGCGTGTTTTCTTCCTACTACTTAAATTAGGCGACACCCAATGATGTCATGTATTTTTCCATTTTCGTGGTAATTTAGTTTTGGTTTTGTGGTAACCTAATTTGCTTATCCACACATGCACTTATGCCTATGTTGACATCTCGCTAATATAATCATTCATACTTAGTGCCACTATAAATATGAAACATAATTTATTGTTGAATTGTCCATTTATGTGTATTTAGACGGTTCTAGACCACAAGACCCTTGCAAACCTTATTGGAATTGATAAAGACTCATTTAACTTAATTTATTTTGACTAACCTTAATTCGGCTAACATATATTCATTTGTCTAAATTCAATTGTTTGTCGTGCTCTAACTTCAAAGATAACTCCAAGTCCATTGGAACCTTTAACATTGTCTTGCACTTTTACATTCAATATATCTTTGTCTTGTTTATAAGATATTGATTCTAACTTTAAGTTAGACCTCTTTGTCATTACATTTCAACAATAGTAATTTATTTTTTAAATCATTATTGAGACGGGCAAAAAGTTAAAAAAAAAAATTGTCATTTCATTTACTAAACAATCATCTAAATAGATAGTTCATTTTTTAAAAGCACAATAGAAATGCCTATTTAAACGAGTTTAAATATTTTTACATGATTAATTCTTTCAAAATTAATTTAATGATGATAGTCATGGCTTAAAATTTTGAGATTAGCTCGAATTCAATAGAGTCGAGTCGCTATCATAGTTTATTTTAATAGAAAAAATATTGGAAAATCCTTAAGAATAGAAAAATGGTATTTGAAACCAGATTTAAGATTCATGATTTATTTATGTGTGTGAAAGATATTAGCACCATAAGACATTTGTTAAAAAACAGCTACCTATAATTAATTGTGCAAAAATATATGTTATTTATTTCCCTTTATTAGTTAAATGTAAATATAATTTTTATGACTGTGATGCTAAAATAAGAGAGTACTTAAAATAGAGCAAGAAAAAACAAGTTTTTTTTTTATTGTTGTGCGGGTGCGATATTTCTCCCTTGTATCTTTATGTACGACACAAAAATTAAACCTACATAGTTATTGCGTAGAAAATACTGATGTGTTGATTGTTTTTAAATAAAATTTGTTTTGTTTATTGATAAAAAAAATTATTTTGATGAAAGAAAATGAGTTTTTAAATTTAAAAAATTATTTTAAAATGTGAGTTATAAGACTATCAAGTTGTATAATTTGTGTCTAAAAAATTCAAGTATTAAAAAGAGGACTCATCTAATTAATTCGTATAAGAATATTTTATTGTTTTTAGTTATACAAAATGAGTTTTAAAACCACAAAGTTGTACAACTTGTGTTTTAACAACTAAAAAAATTAAAAAGATATCACATCTAATTAATTAAATTTAAAAGTTTATTTCATATTAATATATTTATAAAAATAAGTTTTAGAACTATCAAGTTGTAAAATTTGTATCATAACGACTCGAATATTAAAATATATAATATCTAGTTAACCTTTAGTAAAATATTTATTTTTATTAAATGAAAATAAAGGAAAAGGCATAAGAAAGAAAAGGAAAAGACATATAGGAAATGCACTACAATGTTGGCCGTGCGGCGGTCAACGGGATGGTCGTCGTGATAGAGAAAACTATTTATGTCCATTTTTCTCTTTTTGGTTTACATTATTTTTTATTTATTTATTTTTCTTTGGTTTTTCTTATACTTTCATTATTATTCATTTGTTTTGATTTTATAATTTTTAATATTAAAAATTGAAGGAGAAAAAAACAAAAACAATAAACATGACAAATAAAGTTTGAAGACAATGAGCAGGAGAAAAATCAATAAAGATGACAAACAAGGTTTGAAGAATATGAAGATAGTTTTTCTATTTGTATATATAATGTATGTAATAGGAAAAAAATTATATATATATATAATATTAATATTAAAGAGATTTAAAATAAATTATTCATAAAATATTAATATTAAAAAGATTTACAATACATGTACTTTAAATGTACTTGCACCTTGTGTTTTATTTTTGTTTTACTCCGTTGTTTATTTTTTATTTATCACAACCTTGTTTCTTTTATTTATTTATTTCATTCTTATCAAAAATAATATATCTATAATGATAAAAATATTTTTATTTATACGCTTCTAAATTATAAATTTGAATGAGAAGAAATTAAACACTTCTAAAAAATTTAAAATTTAATATCAAATACAAAATTAAAATCTATTTTCTATTTTTTAATAAAAAAAATATATTAATTAACCGAAGAAAATTGAAATATTATAATAACAATTAATTCCACCCTAAATATTTCGTTATCATATTTTATATTTGATGATTTTTATGACGAAAATCCAATAAAATAAATTACTATTTCGTAATCAAATATCTCAATCATCAATTCTCATCCAAAACATATCAAAACCAATAGCATGTCACATGTGACTATTGGGACTTAAGATTGATACTATTTGATAATCATTACCGGGACTTAAGATTGGTTTTGATTGATTTTGATTTTAAATCATTATAACTCAAAACTCTATTCCTTCTATTACCTAATGGTTTCACGCAAATTAAAATAAATTTCTTTTGTAATTTTGTTACAAACATGATTTAGTTTTTCACGTATATATTAATAAAAGTTGATGATATAAATTAATATTGTAAATCTTGTATGTAGTTATTACTAAATTGTCCAATGAATATAAATATATTTAATATTAACACTTCATATTTCAAAATAAATAAGTCCTCCCTCTATTATACAACATTTGATCAATTCGTCAAAAGAAAGTGTTCCAAAACGAATGCTCTTTCAACTTCTGTTTTATTTTTTTCAATTATATTATTTAATTAATATTATTTATGATATTTTAATGCAATATCTTCTTTTATGCATTTATAATATTGATAATATATCAATAATTAGAAAATATAATGATAAAAATAATATTTTCTCTTTTATTTATATATTTTTAATGAAATATCTTTTTTTATGTGTTTATAACAATGATAATCCATCAATAGTTAACAAAGATAATAGTAAACATAGTATTTTCTCTTTTATATATATATATATATTATATGTCTAATAATCAAATAATTCAATTATTTTGAAATGAATGAACTGGTATTAATAGGAGTAGATTTTGAAAAGGTGTAATAAA
>JBBPBS010000738.1:8793033-8834201 GCA_037974835.1 Cicer judaicum
TAATTTAATTATCCTTTTTTAATTAATCACCACAAGCCTTTTTTTGACAATTTTTTTATTTATTTTTTGAGAAATAATAATAATAATAATAATAATAGTAATAATAATAGTAATAATAATAATAATAATAATAATAAAACTATTTTGAGACACTATTTTGAAGTAATATGTTTGAGATTTTTTTAAACAAACTATTTTGCAGTGTTTAAAAGATTTTTTTTGAGACACTAGTATTTTAAAAGAAAAAACTTTTACTTAGTAAAATTATTCTGCAATTTTTTTAATTTAAAGTTGTTTTACAAAAATTTTAAACAATCATGGCAACTTGAAAAAACAATCGGATATTAATAAATTGAAAACTGTTACGAACTTTTTAATTTATATATTAGTTAATAAAACCTCATATTTAGAGTCAGTCGCATAAATTACAACATGATATATGATGAAACAACAATTACACGTGGAGCAACAAGCTAAATACTTGCTCAGGTATTCTAAAGTCGTGGTAATGATATTAGCAGAGTAATCTTCCTCTGAACTAAATATCTTCTCATTGCTTGCATACCCAACATTGTCAACAACAAAACTAATGAAACAAAACCATATTATTATAAGTACGATGTAAAAAAACTATTTAGTACAATGCTGGTAAGGGGATAAAATCAATTTCAACGTGATAGCAAAAACCTGCACTAGCTGTTAGATGTAGTCATAAATTTTAAATAACGATTATCACCCCTAAATGAAACTTCACTATGTTCAAATTCCAAAACTTTCACTATATTCATCAATTGGAGACAATTGATGAATAAGGGTGATAAAATCTCTATTAGAAGATTGCCAACAAAATCTGATAAACATCCTCACGCACTATCTTTATCAGCACCTGCAAATTTTCTTCTCTGTTGATGCTCAACAACTTTATAATCTATCACTTCACGGAACAAGTTTTGGTCAAGAACTGTGTTCTTACTTCCATATACAGCAGCTTGGACACTTGCCATCAGTTTTGCTATTTCCCTTCCAGAAAATCCCTCGGTTTTAGCTGCAGCTTCCTTTATGATATCATCACTCAATCCTTTAATCTCTATATTTTGTGGCTGTCCTTTCAACAAATTTTTAACAAAACCATTTTTTCTTGATCCAGCTTTGGCAATGTACTTATCCAGATATAGCTTAAGAAGTTTATAGCGCTCCTCTTCTTCGGGTAAGGGAAATTCCAGGACCTCATCAATACGGTCTACCACAGCTGAATCGAGATCACCAGGACGATTTGTGGCAAGGGCAAGGACTATGTCTTTGGATTGATCACCGGTTTGAAAGAGGAGGGCATTTAGTGCACTTCGTTGTGCTTCACTCATGTAAGTCTTGTTCCGCCTGTAAAAATCATCCCATGCAATCAATTCGCTTGGACAATATTTAGTGCAAAAAATGTTGATTTCGTATCATGCTGCATATTAATATTGTGCAACTTTTTCTTCCTCTTTGTAACTTTGTTTTTAATAATGATATGAATATGCTAAGGAGTCATGAACTGCATCTAGTAGATCCTAACTATCTTGTGTTGCCACAGGCAAAGAGAATGCTAGTAAATGAAAAATCATGGCGTTACTTACGCGCACAGAAATGCATCAGCTTCATCAATGAAAAGCAATAAACCCCTTTTTGACTTCTTGGCCCAATCAAACAACTGGTGTATCTTTGTCACAGCCTGTGATCCGAGCGGAGCAACATCTCCCCCTGTCATCAATGCATAATCCAATCCCTACATTAATTTGATAAAAAAATCAGACAAAATAACAATACTACATTTGTCCCAAAATATAAGTCCAATTTGAAAAAACAAATTGTCCTCAATATAAGCCCTTTACCAAACTACTAAATGCATTAATTAATTTTTTTTTTTAAATATCCCTAATCAATTTGCTACCTTTTAGTGTCAGTGTTTAACTACAACAATAATTGAAGGACAATTTTAGAATACAAACACACTATCTAATTTACTACATATGTGTGAAATTGTCAAATTGTTCTTATAATAAGAGACATAAGAATTATATCTAAAACAAAGAATCCACTTGTATAAGTTGTACTGACTGACTATTGCATTCCAAAGAATCAATAACCTGGACTTGAGTTTACAAACACACTAGGAAAATAAATTTAGAGAGCCTTTAAAACAGAAAATATTGAATTCATTAGTTAAAGACTTACGTAGTGTGCTAATATGAAAAATGAAAAATATTGAAAAATGAGAAGATAGTTTGCTAATATGTTGATGACATTCACGACCATTAATAATAGAATCTATGGCATATCATAAAATTTGAAGTTTTCCATAAAATAAGAAAAAACAAGGTAGATAGTATGAAACACTTGAAAACTCGAAAAAGATCTAAGAAAGAAATCATACAGATTTACGAGCCAATTCTCTGGCAGCCATTGTCTTTCCTGTTCCTGGAGGGCCATAAAAAAGCATGTTTCTGTACGGTGCCTTGTGTGCATTTGTATTCGCAGTTGCATATGATAGCTGCTCAATTCTTTTATTAAGAGAAGGATGCAAAATCACATCACCAAAACCATTTCCATTCTTTGAAGCAGATTCTACATTAGTGCTTCGGGACAGGGAGCTCATGGTACGAGACAACATGCCAGACCAGGGGTATTTCCCTTTGGAGGACTCTCGGATCAATGATGGTTGTCCCAATATTCTATCAACATATCCCCAAATAACCCGTGCACTTTCCCTGCATTAAATCCAATATGAATTTAAACTTGACAGCAAAGTACAATTTTTTTCTATAAGTAGCTCATTCCAAACACTAAACAATTTCTACCTCGTAGTGTAGATCCCTGCTGCCAGAGCAGTCACTCCACCAACTGCTACAACCAACTTATTTTGGTCTGTTAGAATGGCTCTTAAGCCCCCTGCAAAAGATAGATCAAGTTTTCATACATGGGAATTGGTTTGGAGTTTGTCTAACTCAGTCAAGCAAAAATATTGATGGAGTTAATAATCAAACCAATTAAGCTAAAATACATCATGTAAAAGTAAATACAACCCACAAAATACTATAATGCTGGTTAATGAGTAAGCTCATAACGGTAAAATAGATAAAATTATATATTGCTACAAAAATCCACAAAATTTCCTTTTAAAAACAAATTTCCACAAATGCATAAATGTAGAGATGATTGTTGTCTTCTAACATTGTCAATGTAAACCATTTGCACATTGCATACTGCGCATCTAGAAATGTACCTCCAATATGGTCGAAGATAGCATTTATCGAAGCGACCCATTTTTCTCGCTCTTTATTAGCACGATCAATTAGCATTCGCCGATTAAATTCTTCAGATAGTTTTGCTTCATGCGCCCTCGCTTCTGCTTCTGCCATAGCCCTTACTCTGACTGTTTCACGTTCAATCTCAGCCATCTCTTGTTCAGTCTTCCTTCGATGTGACTGAATCTGTTCTTCTATTGCACCCCGAGCTTGCTCCTGTCTGATTGAAGATTCTTCTTGCATTTTCACTAGCTCTTGGTTACTTGTTCTCTTGTATTCACTCTCTGCCTTACAAATGATAATGCAAGAATGAGAAAAACTCTTAAAATGACAAATAAAAATACCAGATTTCAAAAGGTTCAATACCTGCATTCTCTTCCTAGCCAACTCATCCTTATATTTAGCCATATCGGATTTTATTTTAGCATCATGTTGAGCAAGCTTTTTCTTTTCATCATATATAATCCGTTGTCTTTCCTGCAAGGAAAAACAATTGAAATGCTGGAAAGAAAAACACAAGATACACACAAATGAAAGCAGAAGTTTTCAAGCTAATATTCAATAGTTTGAGGTAGAAACCATACTTGCAACAAAAGAAATTGATTAAAGGGCATTTTGGTCTCTAAGTGGGTAAAACCACAGCATCACATCACATTCAACTGTTCAATACTCCTTCGGTCTCAAACATAAAAGAAAATGAATCACCAAAAATAGATGTACTTAATCTAAATTATGAACCAAATATATCAATTTTTGTTGACCCAACTATCTCTTATAATCAATACCAAACCAAAGGGAGTATTTTAATCACAAGAGATTATCCATTATGAAATATTAGAGGCACAACACAAGAATCTAGTCATCTCAGGCAAGAGAAGAATTTTACATCTTAGAACTGGACGCATATCCAGCTTGCAATAGACTAATACCAGAAGAATTAAACACTTCTCAATTAAGTAAACTTTCCACCATCTAATCATCTGGCACAACTATCAAAAGATTCATACATCCTAAGCATTACAACCAAAAAATTAACAAATTGACAAACAGATCAAATTAGCAAACAGAAGTCGCATTCGAGAACCAAACTAACTAACAAAAGACACATTTAAGGACCAAAATGACTAGCAAAAGATACATTCAAAAGGATACGAATGGGAAACAAAAATTCAGACATTTTTGCCGTGGGGTGAAGCAGTGATATCGTTGAGGATTTTGGCGCCTCTTTCAAGAGCTTCTGGATCAAACCCAGTGGATGTGGTTCTTGGATGATGATTTCGTACTTTGGGAGGAGGCGGCGCAGGGGGGTCAGTATCTACGAAGAAGAAGAAACATCGGCGAAGGCGTGGTTTTGAGAGAAAACAGATGCGGCAGCTGAAAAGAAACCTGTAGCGTAAGATTTTTCCATTGAAGAGAGGTTGTATGAGTTTGTGTAAGGGTTTGATATACACGATGATGATGCTGGATCACAGGGAGTAGATGATGATGCTGGATCACAGGGAGTAGATGCGTAACATGCAAATTACTTATGATTATGCTCTAAATTACTTATGTCAGAAGAGGGCATATCTTTGGCTTTTTAAATCTGTAGACACGTCCTCATGCAACTGTTGAAGTGGAAATATCAGAAGATATGCAGCTTGTTCATTTTGACTTTAATAGGTAAAGCTTTATTTGCCTTGAGTTATGGCGTGATTATCTGGTTCTTTATTGCTGTCTCATTGTGAAAACTGCCTAACTAAGTTGTGTCAAATAGTCAAGATTGTGGAACTAGTATATCATATGATGGTCCCACAGAGGCAACTAAAATAGGTTTCAAGTAGAGATGTATCTGTTTTTTATGATTCTGGGAGGCAGTTATGGTGGTGTATTGTTTTTTATACCTTGTTGGGAGATGTATCTGTTATTTATGTTTACTGTCACTTCACTCGTTGCAGTACTCCTTTTGAGCTGCATGACGACAATTATGTGCTCAAAGTGATACTGTCACACACAATGTTACAGATGGAGGGGAATGTTCTAGCATGTCAAGCTTGCATCAGTCTCAGGTTCCTCCTTCAGTTTCAAGCTTGTCAATTAGGCCTCCCACATCACCTCCACTCCCTGGAATATTGAAGGCAAGAGTCAAGCAAGAGCATTGATATGTAACCACTCAAATCAGCAACCATACCGCCAAATGGATGCAGGTAGGTACCCTTATTTTCGGGGAAAGGATATAGTGCTGAAGTTTTCAGGTGCATACAAGCAATGCAAACCCTCCTCCTGCACAGGAACAACTTCCTACAGAAAAGGACTGAGATCATCATATGCTGATTATGAAGCTAACTCAGAAGGGGTTCAATACCCTTATATGGGAGGTGTAAGCTCAGGTTCAACTCCTCCTTGTGACTTACGTGCAAATTTCACTGGTGGAAGAACATAACAAAGATTCATAGGCTCAACCAGTGGTGCCCAAACCACTACTACAGTGCATGAGCCAGTAGTGCCAGAACCTGATTATATTTTGCAAGTCACCAAATAATAAAACAAATTTCTACACCCTTCATTTTATTTTAAAAAATAAGATATCCAAATTACCTTTGAATATTTATAATATTTTTTAACCCAATTTATTCTTTCATCACTATTCTTAATCATACAAAATTCACATATCACATAATCAACATAACTCACCCATCATAACTCATAATCATTTAAAACTTACTTCATTCTTTCATAACCCAATTAGCTCTCTTCACAAACCCTAAACCCTAGTCCGAGACTAGATGTATAGTTTAAATTGATGTGGTCACACTTCCAGATTTTCATGTTTAAAGCTTCTTCTAAATTGTGTAACCAAATTTCACCGTTTTTTAGCCATTTAGACAGCACGATGAGCTTTTTTGTTTAAGCTGGATGTTTATTTGCCTTGCAATATATTGTCTTAAGAAAAACAAATTTAAGAAAAACAAATTTATTAGCCTTGAAATTGCTTCTTAAGAAAAACAAATTTAACGACCCAATTGAGCCAAACCACTTGGCTAGCTTGCGATATTTGATCATCAACCTTCGATATAATATTTTATAAATTCAACAAAAATAATATAGTATTATTTCATAATAAGTCATTGATAATGGCAAAGGATTGAGGCGCTACGTTTTTATACACCAAACAAATAATGCATAAATACAAGGTAGAACAAAAAATTGCATCATTTGCCTTGAACAATAATCTAATCATAAGGGAGAAAATTGAATGAAGGACAACTTATAATTATAATAATAAACTATTAAACCACAATAACAAGAACCACCAGCCTTCACATTATTAAAAACATACACAATCCGAACATCGAGTACGGTTGTTGCAATTAAGACCAGCATTTCTAAATTATTGTCTATGAACCAAGAAAACCTGGACAATGATTTATGAACGCCACTGACACATCATAGAAGTTCAGAGGCTAAGATATACATACTTATTAATTAATAGGCATCACGTGTTTGTAACACAACAAGTATGATAAGATTACCAACAACACCCAAATACTAGTTTTGTAGCAAACATAATACGACCAAAACCCATTCTTATTATTTGTACCCGAGATTTGCGATATTGAGCTCGTACTTCTCATCCGGCAACTTTTCTTGTGAAGGTTCTTCCAGTCGGAATCTGTGGTGCGGGCCTGAGCATGAAGTTTGGAGAATCGGAACTCCAATTGACTCCGGCCTTCATTGGAGGAGGACGGGTTTGCCCCATAGATTGTCTTCGAGTACCAACAGACATGTTGGCCAACCTCTCAGCTGTTTCTGAAACTCCACGTGCAGCTCCTCCTTTGTTCATAGAAGCTGCCAACACAACTTTCCGTAAATAAAAACACTTCACAAAGTTCCAAAAAAATTCTTAAGATTACCCCCTAATTCATGTGATTATTTAAACTTCGTACATAAAATTTCATATAAATGTTAATTTCAGAACATAAAGCTTACTTGGACTGTCATTTCCTGGCTGTCGATACTTCGATTGTGTAGTAGTCTTCATTGGTTTTTCATTCTTAATTCCATCCTTCAAAAGCATCAGAGAAATTATTGCATAACACAAAATTTAAGAAACGAAACTACAAGGAAAAAAACTATTGTAGAAAATAGGATCTCAGATTAAAAACACAATTTGATTTTATGACATCATGAGGTAAAAAAATGTGTGCATGAACAAGTGCTTGTCAGTAAGGATGCGGCAAGAATAGCTCACCTGATTTATCATATCCAGCTTCCGTTGCACACCTGTATCATTCATGAGAAATCAGCAATTTGAAGTACGAAACTGAGTATGCCACGGATCAAAGAAGACCCCATTATGATATACATAAAGCCGAATTGGAAAAGGCTTCATGATCAGAGTTTTTACATCATTCAAAAAAAGGATAATTTCCTACTTATCTCTCCAACAACAATATTCCTCCACAAACCCAAACCACCTTACCACTCCTACTACCTTGATGGAATTAATTTATGATGCATGCATTCATGGAACTAATCAAAAAATATAAAAAACAATGGGATCACCTGAATAAGGCTGTACTTTTGGGGATGAAAAATAATTGGTAAGCTTTGAATTGGGTAAAGCACCGGGATATCTCTTGATCCCCTGCTGATCCAGTGCTCCTCTAGTTCCAGCTGGAAAAAAAGCAAAAAAAAAAAAAGACAATTACAATCTCCACACAACTGAACAATAACCATGTACACAACTAACAAATAGTAATTAAATAATTCAAACCAGGTGGAGGAGTTCTTGCTACTGCTCTGGAGCGAAGGGATGGTGGAATGTAAAAGCAACTCTACAACAGATAAAGAAGTGTATTGAGTAAAACAGCTAATAAAAAAAGGTATTTAGAAAAGATAGACACGAAAACATGAAACAGTTAAAAGAATACCTGGAAGAAAGGATGTTGAAGGGCCTCTGAAGCTGTTGGCCTCTTGCAGGGATCCCACAAGCAAAGTGACTGGCATTAAAGCAAACAAGAGAACAGGAAAAAGTTAACCACATCATTAGTTGCTACATGGTTCAAAAGGCTAATCCACAAATAACTGCTCACTTGGATAAGGCTGATTGCACTATCACTTGCAGATGGGATCAATGCAGAAAGATTTACGCCAGCAATCTGTGGATAGCAATATGTAGAGAATGTTCAGTGTTAATTAGAACATTGATATTGTCTCACTAGGTTGCACTTACACATAAGTAAATAGCATTGCAGAAGCTAACTACCAAAAACAACAGTGTAGAGAATCTTGACCTGTGGAAAATGATAATTAATATCCCTTGCAAGTTTGAGTCCGTCGGCCCATGATTCAGTGGTTGGAGTGCCTATCACACCGCATATTTTGAAGATCTCATCTGCCTCACTGCATGAGTCACAATGAAGGAACGTGTTCATTTCTAACATTCAGGGGTTACATCATTGCTTTAGAGCAGGATTCTACTTAAAAACATATGAAGAACATAATTTACAACCATGTTTTTTTAGTAGGAAGAGTGATTAGCGCACCATAAGTGATTATCATACATTTCTCCTAAATAAATATTGTTTGTTTAACTAAAAAGGCTAAAATTCCGATTCTTCTGCATTTATTGTTTTCTCAAAAAACAAATCAAAACAAGTAACATAATTTAATAAAAACATTTTAAAATAATCCAAAAAACAAAGTCTAAAATGAAAAACCCATCATTTGGAAGTTTTGAGGGTGTAATAGTGAGACCAATACCTGGCTCCTGGAAAAAGAGGTCGGAGAGAAAACAGCTCAGCCATTATAGCACCCATTGCCCACATATCTAGAAGAGAAAAACAAAATTAATAGATAAAATGGTAGCACAGTACTCATCATCATTGCTCCAAGAAACAAATTATCAATAGATCACATTAGACACTTACCAACTTTAGAGCTATAGATGTAAGACTGGAGCAGCACTTCAGGAGCACGATACCTAATCATAGGCCATCACACATGTTACTTGATAGTTGATACCCAACACAGAAGGTGATATATATATTGCAAGTCAAAGGTGCGTACCATCGTGTGGAGACATACTCAGTGTAGGGTGGTTGTGAACTGATCTCTCGGGCTAGGCCAAAATCCGCGATTTTGATAATATCTTTAGTAACCAGCAAGTTTTCTGCAAGGGCAATATACCTCAAGTCAAAACAGAAAAACATTTTTTAACAATGATAAACAAAAAATATCTTTTATACCATGACCAATACCCCAGTTAGTTCTATACATATAACTGGCAATGACTATGAGAACAATAAAAAATGTCCTAATTTTTTTCTCACAATAGGGGGTTAAGGTCTTTAGGCAGCCAGAAGTACAAAAGACGTGAAAAACACTTTTGACAGAGTTGGTAATCAAGGAATGATATGGTAGCTACACACACATAACAAGCTGATGCTACATATAATGTGAAAGATATTTCAAAAGGCATACAATATCAGGACTGTATCAAAATCATGAGTAAGTACCAGGTTTAAGGTCACGGTGGAAGTAACCACGCTGATGCATGTAAGCAAGACCTTGGAAAACTTGAAAACACCAGTTCCTAATTTCACCTTCAGAAAACAGTTTATCCCTGTCTTTCATAAGCTGGTATAGGTTGCATTCCTGTGTCAAACAATAGACAGCAATTAATGTATTAGATATTTTGTACCGGCGGCCAATTCAGCCCTTCACCAAAAAGTTTAGCCACTTACCATGTACTCGAAAACAAAGTACAGAATGTCACTTTCTCGAATAACTTCCTTCAGTTTCACAATATTTGGGTGGTTCATTTTTCGTAAAGACTGCCAACAAGGGAAACTAGAGATCAGAGACTAAATACAAAAGAATCTAATCATACATAACAAATAAGGCTCTAGAAAAACAGGTATGATGTAGCACCTTGACTTCTCTCAGGTTAACACACTCCTCCCAGGAGTAATATTTTTTCTTCATTTTCTTGATCGCAACCTGCAATTTTGCAACTGATTAGGACAAAAATGTGACATCAAATAGGGCACAGCTTCATCAAACCAGTAAAGCATACTTACAACTTCACCAGTTTGCTTACTAATAGCTCTCCAGACACTCCCAAATGTTCCATCACCAACTTCCTTGATTAACTTGTACCTGTCGTTTCAAGGAAAAATATTAAAATAGTCCACAATAAATGAGGAAAATAGTAATTTCTTCAGAAAAATATTCACCTTTCCATTTTCTCGCGGAATACAAAGCAACACTTCCGTTATACAACAAATGTAAACAAAAACAAGATAAATAGCATTTATCTCTTGCAGATGATACTCTCTGTATAAAATTAACAAGTTTCAGCTGGTCCAAAAAAATCCACCATCAATTTTCTGTCATGTCAGAAGAGGGCATAGAAACAGAAACGTTCTGATGGAAGAGATGCACAGCGTTATTTAGTAATAGACCCACGGCTTTGTTATGGTTGGAGGACAAAGGTGGTAGAAATGAACAAGTACAGAGATCATACTGACACTCTCAGGTCCCACCAAACTGATGGATCATTGCAATAGCATTAATCATTTAGATAAAACCACTGTGACCCAATACTTCAGGACTGAAATATCATCTACTTCATCTAATCTAATATATAATTTATTTCAGAACCTTCAGATAACTGATGCATTGTCATCAATACCCATCAAGAGCAAAAAGAAGACAATTTCCAATGACTACAGTCTGTACTGATTCAATGCAAATGTTTCACTCAAAGATGCAGGCAGAATCCAAAACTCAGTCACCAGACTATACTTTAGCCCTGCAAAGAAAACATAAGCTGAGTTAAATATTTTAGCAAATTGAAACAGGTTATAATGTTATAAAGGTTATCCAAGATAAACTTCTTACCCCGGAAGAAGACTTCCCAGAAGTTTTAACTAAATGTTGGGTCAGCAATGCACTGCTAAAGGAACATTTGTCAATAAACTGCTTTTCAAATTGGTTTTGGCTTAGAAGAATAAGAATAAGCGCTTACTTGTACAAGTGCAAGATGCAGCACCTGTATCAGAATAAACTAGCATCACGTACCCTTTGATGATCATTGACGATGAACAGAACACTAAGTGCAATTGACAAAGGAAACCAGAAGAAAACTTCCAAGGATGAAAACCCGCCAATCAAGCACTTCTTGGAATGCAAAAAACCGATACTGGTAGCAATTTGTTGAGAAACAAATTCCCTCCATATTTTAGAATGTAAGTCACAACCCTTTAGATTCAAAACCAGACAACCCTGCAATAATAGAAGGTGGCAACAGAATGGAGGTTAGATTAATAATTCCAAAATACATATTTTCAAATGGTCTCTAGCCTCTCAAAAAAAAAAATGAAACATTACCAATAAAAAAATATCTACAAAACTTGGAATAAATCAGACAGCTTATAAACATCAGATGCTGTTAAAAACGTAATTAAGATTGTGACCAAGTAAAATTGAATGTATTTACACTTATCCGTATCATATCATAACAGTTATATTTCAAATATTCAGCACGAAGTCTAAATTTTTCACTGATAAAACACAAATAATCAGTCATTGTGTCCCAACTAGACCCCAAATTCCAAAATCGAAGTTCCTCCAGGTACAATAACCTACAAGCAGCTCTAGCCTCTAGGATTCATTCTTTATGGTAATAGGTAAGATTTTAAATCCCCATGAAACAAAAAATACAATTGAGACAAGTTCACCATTGCATAGAATCTCAACAAGCTTCAAAAAACGAAACATGGCATATATTAGTAATAACCACAATGCACATGACACTCCAAGAAGTAGAACATTTTCATCTACGTTAAACACAAAATAATTCTCTCTCCAAACCCTACCAAAAAACAAACCCTTAAAATGCATAACAGAACCACTTTCGACCAAGTCATAATCGTAAAACATGGAGGAAAATTTCAAATTCAAATTCAATTCAATGAAGATTGATTGCTTCATCAATCAATCGAAAACCCTTTCTGGAATATCAACCTCAATAGACCGGAGAAATCCTAAGCGTTCAACTACTATTAACAAACAGATTCCAATATTAAAACCCTAATTAACACGAAATCCAAAATCCAACACAAAAACCTCAAAACAATCCCTAAAAATACATCACCAAAACCAAATTCAACAAACTCCGGTTCAAATAACATAAAATAAAATCCAATTCATAGGAAAATCAATCAATCGAAAACAATCCCGTCTTCGATTGTCAACCATAAAAAAACCGCAAAAAATTAAAGGAATCATTAAGAACAAAGAGAAAGAATAACAAAATTGAAACAAACACGAATAAAAAAAAAACAAATCGGAAGAATCCAAAGGACATCGGATCGGATCCGATCTGAAACGCAGAAAGGAAAATCAATAGATAGAACATATATATATATATATATAGAGAGAGAGAGAGGGACCTGAAGAACAAGTAGTATAACCACCGCCTCGAAGGACGGGAAGAGGTGGAATCCAGAGCTTCTTCTTCCAATACGATGACCTAGTTTTCTCTCTCTTTCTCTCTCTTCTTTCTTTTGTTCAAATCGCTCCGTGCCGACCAAGAAATAGAAATAAGAGAATTCGAGCGAGTTATACCTAATTTATATTATATGCGATGCGTTCCCTTTATGCCACTAGTATATGCGTTGTGCTATCCGCCTTCGCTTCTTTCTTGTCTTCCACTCCAACTAATCTCCCTTCCCCTATTTATATTCTTTCTATATCTTTTTTTAATATTTGTATCTATGGACTTTTACCCCTCTTTTTTACCAATAATAAAAAAACATTATATTTATGTCCATTCTCTCAAAATATATTATAGATAAAAAGTATTATTTTTTAGTCAACAATTTTTTTTATTGATTACATTAAATATGTACAATTTTAATAAAAAAAGTATTTTATTAATTAATTTTAATAATTAATAATTTATTTTTTAATACAATGATGACTAATAAATTTAGTCATTGGAAATATAAAAAATTATTATTAAATGAATGATAATTTATAAATATTATCGTTAAAAAATAAATTGTTAATTTTTGTTGAGTCAAATGATTTTTTAATTTTAATTTTAAGAAAAATAAGTTATTTTTGTAATATTTTATTTTAGACCGATTATACCTCAAATAGTGATGTTCTGTAAAATACATTTTTCTCTCCATGTTTAGTATGAGTCTTTTTCGTTACTAAATTTTTAAAGTAAAAAATATTTATATCTATGATGATTTTAATATTTATTTACATTTATTGGCTTCTCGATGTGTTGATATACCAAGCTTTGTCATCTTTCCTCTTACTTCTATTTCATTGCATGTCACTTCATATTTTTATTATTCAACATTTTTAAAGAATTTGTTTTACAATAAAGCTGAAACAAAATATTGTACTTAGAGTTTGAAAATGAAAAATGTGAAAAGGTATTAGTAGCAAATAAAATTGAAATTGTGATAGGTTAAAATTCAAAAAATACATATTAATGTAAAGATAGCATAATTGACTAATAATTTTTCAATATAACATTTTATTGACTAATCATTTTTTCAATTTGCTTGGAATATGTCACATGTGACCAGAAACTTGATGGATAAAATTCGGTCAGGTCAGTGGCCACTCACTGGATATTATTAGGTGGTGGGTTTGCGGAATTGTGCTTTATTGCTGCTTATTAGGTTAGGTCGTATGACATATTCTACCTTATCATGTTTATTTGGTTCTCACCAATTTACATATAATATATGTTTTAGCACATGGTAATATAATTATATTTTTTGCAAGTTTTCATTTATCTCATTTTAATTTAAAATAAGAAGGGATTGTTTTGTGACCAAGAAGCACATGGAAATTGGGATAATCATTTGGTGGTTGTTAGGTGGTGTTGTGAGTTTATGTTTTAGGTGACAATTGCATCCATGCCACATTGCCACGATGCCCCAACTTGTCTTCTTAGGTGTAACACATTTACATTACATAGAGATGGAAATAGTTATGCTGCCCAACTTGACCTATAATATTAAGTGTAGCTCATGTTAGACTATATTTAAAATATAATCATCTAAAAGTATATTTAGCTAAATATATTATGTCATAAATTACTTAATAAAGTTTTTTTTAATATTTATTTGTTAAAATAATATTGGGATCGACAATAAAGATTAACCAACAAAAACAGAAAAATAAACAGTCGTAGAGAAAAAACGAAAACAAAGATCGATCTTGACAGAATAGAAAAACATAAACGAAGACTGATTATCAATCTTGGTTTTCTGCAGTTTTGATTAAATTGTTTTCATAATCAAATGCAAACGAAAATAAAGAAGGATAAGAAAAGAATAACACCAATAATTTACGTGTTCAGTGTCAATTGTTGAGACCTACGTCACGAACAAGCAAGCAAGATTAATCCACTATTAATGATTGAACTTTACAAAATTAAAGTCTTTTTAAGATTGATCTCCTGATATATATCATTGTTTATGAACCAACAATACTAGTTTTTCTCTCAATCTTTTTTTTTTCCATTTAATCTTCTCTCTCCGATTTTCTATGAATTATGAATTGCATATGTCTCTCTTAATTTTTCAGTTCTTACTATTACAACAACATTTTTTTTTCCTCACTATCATTTACAACTATACTATTTAAAGACATTTATTTAACTAACTATAACCACCTTGTTGTAACTTACTTGGCCAAACGTAGTTATAACAATCTCTTAAAGATAACTAACTAATTGTTATTTGAGGCACATATTCACATTATTTTTTAACATAAATATGAATCATATAATAATATTTAAGCACATGAACTCATAGAAAAGACTTAAATCAATAAATTTATTTAGTGATAAATTTTTTATCCAAAAAAGTTACTGACAAAATTTATAGGTAAATTTTGTTTACTTTGATCTGAAAATCATTTAACTTACCTCGATAATTTAATTAATATATCTTCAAGAAGAATGACAAGATTTATACATTCAAACAGAATAATAAATTGGTTGTTTTGATGGTGAGTTGAGGCCAAATTCACGTTTCAATCAAAAACTATAATTTGTAATTTTTTTTTAATTTATATTTGTTTCCTCGTTTTATTACTTTGACAAATAATTATTGTTGCCAAATGTATCAATATCAATTTTCAACAAGATATCTCAACACCATAATTATTGAGTATATACATTCTTCCTGAAGTGAAAGAACATGTACATTTGAGTAGAGAGAAAAATAATTTTAAACACAAAAATCATATTAATATATAATGTATTTAAATTTGTGTCTGAAAAGTATTAGCTTGTTAGAAACATATTAAATAAATCTCATGTTGGCATTGAATTCAATGTTGCCTAGTTGTTAGTTCTCTAAAATACCTTTGGCTCCAATGTCATTTCAATGTTGTGTGTACTAACAAACCAATATAAATAACCATTGAAAAGGAAAACAATGTAAAACGTTTCACATGTATGACAACTTCAGTCACAAACTAACAATGAACACAATCTAACATAACTCAACATAGAGTATCAATTATTATTGTATAAATTGCATATATCATATTATATGCTTTCTGTGGGATATGAAACTTTCATTTCTTCACATGAGTTCACTTTGGAAGAGGAAGTTGGATATTACACAACAATAACAACAACAAAAATAGATAAACAAAGAGGAATACACCTGATACATTAAATTTGATGCAATACAAAGAATATTATCTATAAGAAAATCTTCTATATAACTTAACAAAATCAAATTATTGAGTTACTAGTTCTCCAATAGTATTTGATAAAAATTTGAACTTGACTGATCCTTGATCTGTATATATAATGATATTGATTATAATAAGAATGAATCAATCTTTTTTTGTTAAGAATGGCTCTGAATTCGTTTCCCTTTGCTTCTTTACTTATGGAATTACGATTTCTTAATAGCCACTCCTTTCTCACCACTTCACATGTTCATGAGTTTGTCACATTATCTTGATCCTGAGTTGGATGGCTGCCATAACTTTTTCTGGCATACCAATATCTTCTCTTTCTCAACATCATACTCAGTGTTTTCTTTGCGACATATCCATCGCATACCCTTGGCAATCGTTGCAACTGCATCCGCGAAATAACTTGACTCTCGAATTATAGCGTGTCCGCCTGGTCTTAAAATCCGGTCCATTTCCAACATCACATACTTCATTTCACATCTGCAAAGTATCAACTTGGACATGTCACGGGCTATTTTCACAATCTCTCTTAAATAGTCTCAGAAGTGCTTGTGTCAGTATATAAGTATTAATAACTTATGACTCGTTTTCAGTTATCTCCTTAAGATAGTTTGTGAAAAAACTTTAGTGCTTATATTATAAATACGTATTTAACTTAAGTGCTTAGATTGAGTTCATATTCACCTGTGGCTTTCTGCAGTGAAGAGTCCATCAGCATGAAGTAAGTCATACGTTCTAGGATATGTTGAAAAAGCTTCACACCTAACACAAGTCATTGTGAAATTCAAATCATTACAAAACCATACTAGTATGACATAACACAAAAGCATTCATAAACAAAACACATGAACCTTATGGTTCATATATTTAAAATTTGAAACATACCAGTCATGGAAGGTTCCAATGAGGCCGCGATCGAAAACAACAGGGAGTGTATTAGGACTATAAGATGAGACAACATTCATAACCCACAAAGGATCATTGATCAAGGAAGCAGCAAAACCTCCATAAGCTGTATTCATGTCCATCACATTTCTTACCTTTTCTGTTCCAAGTTCAGGAAGCAACTTCTTGTAGTGTTGAGCACGCTTTTTCCACTTACTGTTATCATGACTAAAACTACTAGTACTTGAACCTTGAACAATTGAAATCCTTTCAGGTGCAACATTCAACCTTTGAGGCCATTTGTTCATGTATGTGAGTCCTGATTTCTTGTACTTTGCATCTGGAACGACGAAACAAGCGCGAAGCGGAGTGTACCACCCTGAATCTGGTTCAAGGCTGTCATCACATTTTGGAGGATAGCTATCTCTTGAAAGCTTATCATAGCAAGTGTTGTCTGTGGCCTTCTGCCATACAGCAATGTCATCCTTTTTGTTGTATAATTTGAAGCACATTGATGTGAGCAAATCTTGTAGCTTCTCATAATCTGATCTTTGTTCTTCCACGGTCGTGTTCCATCCGCGCCACCTACGCTCGTAGTTCACTGGTGGACCAGACAAAACCCAAAATCCTCCCGGACGAAGAATTCGGTGTATTTCAAGGAGATAAATTCCACCTAAAAACAGCAGATACAAATATCAGCATCAGTTAATGAATCAAAATATAATGAACTTATATCAGCTCTAATAAGCACTCATAACATAAACATTTCTGTATAAGCTATTTCTATAATAAAACATACATGTTTTCCTAAACTATCCTGGAGAATTCACCAAAACAATGTTACATATTGCTGAAATTTTGAAATCAATTGAAGAGTTACCAAATTCAGTCCATGGGATAAGGCATCTAGAGCAATGAGCCATATCAAAGGAGTTTGAAGGGAAAGGAAGTCTTTGTGTAGAGATGACACCAAGAATTGCAGGGATACCGCGCTCCAAAGCAAATTGAACCTGAGCTTCATGGTTATCTCTCGGTGCAAGAGAAATCGTCAGAACACCGCGGTCCAACAAGTCACCACCCCAGCTAGCAACCTAACATAAATCAAAGTTATATGAATCAATTGATTTAATTCTTCTGTTGAATTCATTTGTCGGTGTCAGACACATAAAAAATAAAACATAAGGACTAAAACTCACCCCACAACCAGTATCAATTGCAGTTCTAACTGACCCATCTTTAATTCCTGGGATCAGATCTTGCATTAAATCAACATATTCACCAACACCATTAGGGAACATAGTACCCCCACCAGGAAACAGAAATTTCTCCCCTTCCTTTCTCAACCAATGCTGATTAGACTTCTGCTTGTTAATCCAGTCATATGGCACATTCCTGTCATTTATTTATGTAACACAATTTTTTCAAAAAAGTGGACAACAATATAAATATCAATGCAGAAGGAAGCTTAAAATCAAGAGTTTTCATTCTGATATACGGTCAACTAAAACTTTTTACACTGTCATGCAATCACACAACTAATAGAATATGTGAATCTTTATATTGACAATGCATATAAATTAAATCACAAAATCAATTCAAACTTTGATTAATTCAACTTACAAAAAAATATTACATACCTGTACCAACATTCATCTCTACTCTTTGGCCATCTAATTGGAGGCTTATATCCAGGTGGAGGAGGAACTAAGCATTCTTTCCTCTCAGAAATTGGAGGGCAATGGCGTTCCAACAAAGTAAGTCTATAGGTTCCATACTTTCTCCATCTCTACAAAAATCATGCATATATACTCAATCAACATAACAATGAAATTTTCCTCAACAAAAAATCATAACATGACAAGTATTATTAGTATTAATACCTTTGGATCTGTGCATGGAGTGTAGTCTTGATAGTCATTGCTGCATTCAGGGAAATTGAAGGACCTAATTTGAAGAGCACCTGAGGAGTCTTTAGGAGATTCAAGTGTTTTCTGAATGGTGCTGATTACACTGACACCATTATCACTATTTCCAGATTTAAAGATTCCACCTAGGTAGAAGGAAAAACCACACAACACAATGATAGTAATTGCCGCGGTCAGCGATCTGTGCTTGTTTGGGGGATTGATCAGTTTTCCATCTTTATGCTTCATGTTTTTAGATTTTTTCCACTAACTATCTGCAGAAAATGAACAGCTAAACTTCAGTGCAATGCAACTATACTTATGAAACTTTTATATGCAACTATGTGAATCACTCATGAAAAAGTCACTCTAAAAATTTCAAGCAAAGAATCAACTTCTACAATTGTGGCCTAATTCAACTTTGACAAAACCAGTTGATCTAAATTGAGATCTGTGGCCGTGATCTAAGCTGCAACATAAAAATTGTTGTAGCTCAGACGCGACCGCAAATAAAATTTCATTACCTACAATTGACCTTGATTCTATGCAATATCAAAGATCGCGACGCAACTGCGAATTAAAATCTTTCAATTACCACACTTTTTAAGAAGGATAAGGCTATTAACTAGATTCAGATCAGACCATTGTCAAAAGGAACAAGAACCAAGGAAATAAAGAACAATAACAAAGGAGGTGAATTAATTGCAAGAAGAACACACATAACAATACTTAAAACTATTAGTGTCTCCTAACTAGATCAATGTGAAAACATGACACAAATTCCAATGACAGATCCAAATTTAGGAAATGAAAAAGAAAAAAAAAAGTAAAAAAAAAGGAAATCAATGATTAATTCCAGCTAATCAATAACTCAACACCGACCATTAAAAAAACAACATGGGAGAAAGTAGAGTAAATAAATGAAATCAGAGTCTATTACTAACTACCGACATCATAAAAATTCACAATTATTCATAATAACCAGCTAACTTTCCATTTAATGTCACATTGTCTTTATGATATTCACATGACATTGGGACCCAATTAAAAGCCCCCATCACTGACTCAATAAAAAAAAATCCATAATTGAAGCAATAGATCTAACACCATAATGTACAATATTCGTATACACAAAAAAGGAAAACGAAGCATCACATAAATACAAACGTTATTGTCAACATTTCTTGATACGTACGAAAAGTTTCTTTCATGAGTTTTTTTTTTGTCAGTGATTTCCTGATCTACTGTATTTTGTTCAGAATTCATAATTATTAACACAAATGTATAATAACCAAAAAGACCAAACAAAACACCAAACAAACGAAGAAACAGAAACACTTGTTCTTTTTCTATTTTTCCAAATCCAAGTAGTGCTAATTTAGAAAACAGAGAAAACAGAGGAAACATATTTATGAAAATAAAGAAAGGATCTTTTAAAAGAATCTCGGAAACCCAAGTTGAGTTTTGATTGTAAAATAGAAAATACAGAAAAGGGTGTAAGATAACAGAAAGAAAAACACATAGCAGCAATGAAAAGAAACATATAGAAGAATAAGTACATAGAATAACTTGGATCTGGAAGAAAGAAGAATAAGTACATAGAATAAAGATAAGATAAGAATGAAAGAAAGAAAGAATGTATACGTTGAAAGAAGAAGAAGAAGAAGAAGTGATGAAAGGCTAAGGTTGAATGAATAGAAAGAAAGAGTGAGATTTGTGTGTGAGGCTGAATGAAGGAAAAGAAGGTGAACCATTTATATATAGAAACTATGTTTGTTTGACATGTGCCTCGTTGTCCTTTCTTTTTGTTCAATCTTCAACTTCCTTCCACTTTCGTCTTTCATTTCTGAAACTCTTTTACTTTCACATTATCTTCATTTTTTTATTTTTTTATTTTATCAAATGGAATTTCACAAATTCTTACTGTCTCATAATTACCTCACACTATATACTATATACTATATCTATATAATTTCCAATGCTGTAATGCACCGACTCAGGTACTATAAGATTCTTTCTTTATATAAAATAATATAAAAAAATTGACCCTGAAACTCATAAAAGAAGGAGGTGCTAATATTAATATATTTATTTCTATTATTCCGCAAAATTATATATATTTATTATTAGCATTTTCACATATAAGCTACATTTGTAAGAAAACCCATTTCTCTTGGATTGCCGGCGTTGGATTTATATTTTGTATTATTTTTTAGAAAAATTTAATTCCTTTATGGAATTCTTATAGTTTAATTTTATTTATGTATTTAATTTTGGTTTATATTTCATGAACGTCTTATCAAATAATATTGGGTTATAAAAGTTTAGATTAAATTATTATTTGAAAAAATATTTGTAAAGTAATTTTTTATTCCGTTTAAAATTTAAAATAAGTTTGTATGATTTAGTACGGACTAATGAGAAATTAGGAACTACTTTATCTTTTTTTGGAAATACGTTGCTTTATTATGTTAAAAGCTTTTGCATTGTTAAAATGTAGTTGAAAATTTAATTTATTGATAAAGACTTATGGTACGGTTCAACTTATGTTTTCTTAATTATTTAATACTAAATAAAAGTACATTTTGTGAAATAAAAAGTTTCGAAATGCATGTGAATTATTTTTTAAATTAAATTTTTGATATAATAACAGAAATAGTTTCAATGATTCAAAAATTAAATAATACATAAAACTATGAAGATTTAAAATAAATTTTAAAAACAAAAATAGTTTCAAACACATATTTATTATTTGACTAACAAGGTGAATAGGTGATGGACTTCTTTTTTACATTCGATTTGTTAAAGACTATAAATACTTAGTGTATGGTTAATACTATAAATGACAAAGTGGTATTTCACTTATGAATCATTAATATTCTTGTTTAAGTTTATCTTATAGGAGAGATAATTAATTTATCTTTTCACCATAATATTCAATGTTTGTTAAAAATTATGTAAAAAAATGAGTAAAAACAAAAAAATGATAAAACTACGATATAAAATGAGTTCGGAAAAAGGTGGACAACAAAAATGATTAGACATCATTTTAACTTAGTACAAAAAATAACTATTTTATTTTAAAATATTATGTAAATACAAAATATTAAAAAGCTTTGCTATAAAGTGTTGTTCATTTTAAATTTTTTGAATAATTTTTGGTAGAGTTGTTTATAAGAGTTAAGAAGTAGGGGTACAATAGGTTCATTTGATTTAATTTTTAAGAGATAAAATTTTGACACAGATAAACATAGATGTTTTGTTTTGATTAATTTTTGTAATATTTTCTCATATGATATAAACCAAATCGAATTAATGAAAACAATTAATTGGATTAATATTTTTTAAATTTAAGAAACTTTTATTTATATATATATAATCTATAAAAAATGATATTTTTTGTTGAAACACTACAAATTCGTAACACTTCAAAACAAATAGTATACAATGATTAAAAATTATATGAATATTATTGACATATTTTATTACTTATTATATTCTAATATAATTATGTGGACAAATATTTTTATATTAATTATATTGCCTATTTATTACTTAGGAGCTTTAATTGATTAAGGACTAAACTAAGTAATAAAATTTATTATATTTTTAATTTTATAGTTACTCAATGACCTCTAATATACCAAACATTATATATTAACTTTTTTCTCCATGTAAAGAACATGTATGGCATAAAAAATCTTAGTTGAGGAAGAACTATTAGTGAATGTTGGTTGCTCATTTATCTCTCTCTATATATGTGTTTCAAGATTAGTGGCAATAAATTATGAGTGACAGATCCGAATACATTTAATATATTTGATAAATCAATGTATAGATAATTAAATTATCAAAATTTCATATTTATTTTTTATTTAATTAGTAGATTTTTGTAATATAATATTAGTATATTTAAAAATATTATATAATTAATTATTAAATTAAATTCGACAAACATGAAATTATATATTTTGATTGGTATGGTTCGATTCAAATTTAAACATAAAAAAAACAATCGAATTAATTTAATTAATTTAGATTTGATATTTCGAACATAAAAAGAAAAAAATTGAACTAAAAGAAAACAAAAAACTATTGCTCATTTTATAAGCTACGAATTATGTTCTTTTTAGGACTCAAAGAAAAATAAATACATATGTAATTTTTGAATGAATAGGTAAAAGATGGCATGATCAAAAAAAAGATAGTATGATGGTAAAATCAGAGTTATTTTTTTTAAGGAAGAATTCATTCATTGGTCATTCAAATCAGCTACAATAAAAGAATTAATGCAAGGATGATAAACTTCGATCCAAATATTATCATCTAAAATTAAAGTATGTTTTACTAAATTGTGAGTAATGCTATTTTTAATTTCAATGAAAGACTTGTTATTTACACTATTGGAATCTAAATCATGATTAATATATGAATAGATGTAAAATAAGTAACGGCCACCACAAGAAACATGTATAAAGTTACATTGAATTTCTTAGATGTATCAATATATATAAATAAATTAATCAAATTCGGTCTTCGCTTCATGCTTGTCATGATAACAACCATCTAAACCTACTTTCATATACTATTTGATTTGGTACATTGCATGATTAAAAGTTTTTTGAAGATTGCATATAATTAAAAAAAATTGATAAAATTAATATGCTTTACCTAAAATATAATAAATTTTAATTTTTATAAAATCAACAAAAATTAATACATTTTTAAAAAGCATTCACAATGAGAATATTTCTCTATTTATAGCACCAAAGTAAATAAACACTCTCATTGTAGAGCAAAACTATTGGTGCCTATTAATGAAGGTGTCGGTGTAAGTATAAATGTCTCTTTCTGTTTCAAACTCCCTTTAATAAAATGAATTAAAATCAATTAATGTTGTTGAATTATAATAATATAAAGTTAATTGTGAAATCCATTGGTAAATTTTTTTTGAGATGCTGAGTTGGAGATGTTGGAAGTTTATTAAGTAATAATACTCGCTCGGTCTCAAAATCTGTCTTTGACCAATTCCATGTTCATGTTTTTGAAGTTTCTTTCTAATTTGAAAAGTTGAATCCTTAATAAAAAAAATATAATTTTAGTAATTATAAACTATTTAGAAATATTATATTTTTTTGAAAGAAATACTAAAAATTCAAACTAATTTATTTAAATTCATCAAAATAAGTAAATTGTAAATAACATTTAAATACAATTTTAAACTAATACCAATTTTCTAACTATTTTAAAAAAAATTAACACTTTTTTGAAAAAAAAATCATAATTTTTAAATATACTACTAAAATAATAACATTTTAAAAGAAAATAGTCATACCTTCTCTTAATCAGATTTCATAATTTTCAAAAATATTATCAAATAACATATCAAAAGAAAAACCAAGTAACAATATTCTTAATTTCTATTATTTTTTATCAAAAACAAATTTTTTAATCATAGATGTTGCTCTGTGATATTTTCACTATGTGAACTCTTTCTCTAACTAAAAACCTTTGTCGAACCCAGTAAAATTGGTGCAATGAGTCATTTCTTCTCCAATAAACCAAATATTGTAGGACCAGCTATAAGTGAAACTTTGATTCGGATATTAAATTCCATTTAGCTACATTAATGGACAACCTCTTCATTTTTAAGACTCTGTCTTTTTGAGGTTTGTGAGGTTGGCATATGTTGATTTATTTAGTATTATAGTATTCCATCTTTACATCCTGTACTTTTTGTTTATGTTCCTCAGAACATGGTGTTTCTTATATAGTTATGTTTCCCCAAATCTCATGTTTTTGTTACCGTTAAAAATAACAATAGTTTCTTAACAATTAGTGAGAAATTTAGTGTTCCTTAACTAATATAAATAAAAGGATTATTGTATCATTTTTTTATCTTTTATTAAATATATAATTTCATTTTAAACTTTTTTAATTTTAAACTTTTTTAATAGAGCTTTCAAGCTATAGCTTTTCATTTTTCTCTCAATTCTTGTAAGTATATTTTTTATACTTACAATGGAGAGAAAAAAAATCCAATTAAGTATATATAATGAGGTAAAAATTCGTTTTCAATGTTTGTAGAAGTGAAATTGATCTTGTAGATTAGAGTTCTTACAGTGACCTTTTTAATTAATATATTCATTTGCCTATAAAAAACAAACTAAATACAAAATTAATGGTTGATACACAATGTATATAAATCTTATAAATATTTTTTTATTGATATTGACATTGTTGAATTATTATGACATGTTTGTTCATGCCATGTTCTTCTCCTTTGTCAACTGTCAACACCGACGTTGGCATCACTTTTTTTGTTTTTATTTGGAAACACTTTTGTTATTATTGTTAGATTTTCAATTAACCTTTCACCTACGGATGTCACATATATCCAATGCATAAATAGCAGTAATTCGTTGTCTCTCTTGTGAGCTTATATAGATAGTGTCTTGTTTTTTATATTTTAAATATATTTATGTAATTATGCATAATTTATTTATTCTCTTTTTATAGATATAAAACAAAAATTGTTCAACCTATCATGTTTTGGTCCGTTTCGATTTGGATTGTGTGTAGTCAAATTATAATTGGACACACTCACATCATTTCCACTATTCTATTAAAATTGGAGGGTATAAATTTTAAAATTTGAATTTTTGTTTAAATAAAAAATTCAAATTTAATTGTATTTTTTGTCCTTATATTTTTATTAATATACTAAATTGGTTATTCTATTTTAAAATTCGATAATATTGGTCTTTCTTTCTTATTTTATAATTAAAAAAAGTAAAATTTGATATACTTTAAATAATGTAAGATATAATTTCATGATATATAATTATCTAGATGTATCAACTATTTTTATGTTATTAATTAGATTACAAAAATGAATAAGTAGAAATTTATGTTTTTAAATATTTTTATTGCAATTTCATTAGATATTTATCATTTCACAACATCGTATCACATTTTAGGTCGTTTAAAATATGTCACATGATCCCTTTTTAGTTAAAAAATTGATGGAGTGACTAAAACTATAAGATTTTAAAATAAGATTAATTTTGCGAATTGAATGAAAGTAAAAAAGACAAAAAATCAAAATCTAACTTAAAATTTAGACTTTATAATATTTATTAGAAATCAATATGTGAGTGATGGCATGCACCAACACAGCTTCAATTCCAATTTCGTGGGATTTAGGATGGCATATGTGGGTGTCAAACGTAAGTTAGAAGTCTTACATTAGTTGGAAAAGTGAATGTTGAACAATATATAAATTGATCTTAATCTAATGTTGAACAATACATTAGTTAGAAGTCTTACTCATGTACTTATTTCACCAATTTTTTGAAAAGATGCAGTGTTCAACTCATTTATGTAATTGATCTTAATCTAATGTGATTATTCTTTAGACTCATCTCATCACTCAACAAGTGATATCATAGTCAATTGTTGACCGAATCATTAACCAATGTTTGACCGACTTGTATTGAAAATCTTCCTAATCAAAGTGCAAACTCTTTACCCAATGTTATATATAATATTCATCTCCTCTCATGACCCAAATCAAACCTAATCTACCCAATAAACATCTCTACTTATCCCACTAAAAAACTAATAAGCATCCATATATGGTGAAGAGAGAATGCAACATTCTAAAGTAGAGAAGACTTTAAAATTCACTAAGTTGTTATAAATGAATTTACATTTATCATCTTTCAATAATATTAAAAGAGATCGAATTTATAACTTATCGGATCTAATATCTATTTTTATTATTGTTATAATTTTTTGCCATGATGTTAAGTTAGTTAGTCAATTCTTAAAAGTATATCCAATATTTCAAAAATATTATTGTATTTCCATGTTTCGTTCAAGTAAAATATTCTCAAAAATGTATTCAACTTTTTTTAAAAAAAGTTTAATTTATAAAGTCAGGAACTATTTGAAATTTTTTAAATACTTATGAATTAATATTCGAGTTTTTACTTGTGTCAATAATTGTAATAGTTTTCCAAACTAATATTTTCAATAAAAAAACACAATTTTTTTAAATAATTGCTAATTAAATCTCTAAACTTTCGAATAAATTATACTCCGATTTATAAATTCAGAAACTCAATTAAAACTTATTTTAAAGCTATGGAACTTCAATATGATAAAGTGTTTACAAATTAATGAAAAAAGAAACAAGTTCTATGAACTAATTATAATTTTCTAATTAAATATATATAAAAAATTTCTAAATAGCTCGTTGACTTTCAAAGTACTAAACCCCCAAAAAAAATAAAGTTCTTGATTCTAGAAAATAATTTATTTTATTTTAGTTATTTTTATTTAAGACATGTTAGTGTTACACATTATATTAAAATTTAATTTTCAATATAAAACGAAATATACAAGTAATAAAAATATATTAGGTTAAATTATATCCGTAGTCCCTTAACTTAATTTCAGGTAACGTTTTAGTCCTTTATCTTTTTTTTTCCGACTTAGTCCTTTATTTTAATTTTAAATGACAATTTGATATTTTATGTTTTAAAATTTCAACAACATTATCCTTTTTTAAACAAAAATTTTAAAAAAAATTCAATCAAAACTCATAAAATTAATTATATTCTACAATATAATACAAATTTTATCAAATCCGTAACGTAAATCTTCAAATAAACTCATATTTTCATACTTTATTTGATATTATTAAGAATAAAGGACTAAATCGGAAAAAAAAAAAAGATAAATGACTAAAACGTTACCTGAAATTAAATTAAGGGACCATAAATGTAATTTAGCCAATATATTAATAATAATTTGTAATTTGAATAAATAAATATAACAAAAATAAACTAGTGAGATTAATTTCATAAAATCTATTAATTACAAATAAGTATAAACCACACATGCGATTAGTTATTTATAGATAAAATTGTACTTTGCATGTAAATTGGTTTGGATGGGAATGGGATATAAAAGTCAACCTAATCCAGCAAAAAAAATAATTTTAATATTTTATTTTAGTTTTCATTTTAAAATTTGACTTTAAATTTCTTTTTAGCTCTCCAATTTCTCATGATCCCTTTTACTCGATGACCTTGATTATTACCAACAGAATATTGAGTCCATTTAAAAATATTGTAGGACATTTACCTAACCACTACTCCTATCTCCTTGCACAAAGTTTTAGGTCAAATACCAAACTTTTTCATTAGAGAATCTCTTTCACAAACTAGAAAATGAAGAAAACCTAGTGATACCGCGTGAAAAATACAACTATACACTAGTGGCAAATAACTATATTTTAATTGTTTATATTTCATTTGGGATTGAGTATTCAAAAAATAATTAATATATGCACAATTAAAAAGCTACTATATTAGTTTAGCTAATTAAACATAAATTAAATACGCTAATTTTTATCACAAGAGTTTAAGAACAATTTTAATACGAAAGTTGTTTCTATGAACAATTAAAGATAATCATCTTAATAATAGTCAAATAAAAAAATATAATTCCATACAACAATAAGAATCAATAGAAAATTAAATATTAGACATGATAATTTTTGGTAGAAAATTAAAGATCAGATACAATAATTTTTATAAAAATTTTATCTCAAAGTGAGATAATAAAAACTACAAAACTTCTGATAAAATATTTTAATAAATAAATAAATAAATAATAGATAAATAAGTATGAAACATCCTTCAACATTACTAAAAATTAAAAATCAAATAATAATAAATAATCTCTACTAAAATGAGTATTCTAAACTAACTCTTAAAAGAAATAGATTCATAATTAAAGTTGCATCTCTTCACATTTTCTCTATTAAAATAGTAAAGGATCAATATGATCCTATGCAATTAGTTAAGGGCAACCGACAAGGAAACTTTGGACTCTAACAAAGATCTTGAAGGTGGTGGAAGTACTCATTCCTAAATAAAATAATTAATAGTTGAAAACTTGATGTATTTAAGATAAATTCTTAATTAGATGGATCAACTTCTTAACTACTATTTTTATTTATATTTCATTATAAATGAAATATTTAAGAGAAAAACGAAAGAATTGTTGAAAAAGAAGATGAAATTATACTAGTAATTTGAGTGCACGAGCTCATTATCTCCATAGTTTTCATATCTATTTTGTTACCTAACATTTTTCTAACTTCAAACTTAAATCAACTATATACTTTGATTTGTTTAAACTAACTATAAGTCTAATAATATTTTGACGTGTGAAGATAATACTAATAATGGTGGAAGTTGTATTTGACTACAAAAACATCAAACAAAGACAAAAAGAAAACAAATTTCACACCTTGATGACAAATGACTCAATATCACATTTAAACAAAATTGTAAATAAAACTAAGTTTGTGTAGAAACTAATTATTTAAATAAAAAATGACTTAAGAGTATTATTCATTAAAAAAAAGGTTTTTAAACAACTGTTGTGATGAATGAAGAATAATAAGCATATTAGATTTTTTAATAGAAGCAAGGTTTCCAAAGGAAGATAATTTGGGCTAGATATGATTTCTTTATTCCTTGCTTCACTTGCCGACATCTTATTTATGTATTAATTTTCAATAGACTATCGACATCTTATTTGCTACATGTCCTTTTCTTGTTCTCGTAAATATATATTAAAGAAACAAATGAAAAGGAAAGGGATAATTAAAATCTAAGGGAGATAAATTTTGAGTTCTTTGATATGATCCCTGAAATATTGTTAACTCAATATACATGCTAACTACAAAAAAAAAACTGTTCTGTACAAATTTCAAATCGGTCGATAATAATACTGATTAGTGGTTTACTGATATATAAATCGATCACAAACTCTTTTAATCAACGATTTAGTGATTGATTTAACTTCTGATATTAAAAAATTTATCACGGCAAAGGCTAAAATATTTAATTCACTACATAAGTGTGTATATATATATATATATATATTTTGTACTAACAAAATTAATATATTTAATTAATTAAATATTGGGAATCTGAGCTTAAATTCTACCTTAAATGACAAATATTAATATTGTTAATTGAACGTATTATTTCGAATCGGAACTAAATTATCGCGGTTGTATGAATTAATTACGATGAAATTTAATATCACTTTAAAAAAAAAAAACATAAATCTAACATATATTGATTGGTACGATGTTACATAACTTTTATGGTACAATTAAAAATTAATATGTTTTGGTATTATTAAATTAAATCATTAATAATCTAATGACATATCACTTAGGAGTAAGTTTGCCTATATTTTAAATTTAACATCACCAAATTTTTTAAGTTTTATATTTTTATTCTATTTTAAAATAATTGATATTTAATAACTCAATTTCTTCTTTCCGTCGTTCTTCACTATTTCTTTATGTCCTTCTTCATCATCTCTCTCCTTTATTATGCATTAAAAATCAAAGATAAAAGTTCATTAATACTCAAAGACAAATCTGAAAACGATGACAGGCAGTCAACTTTGATGAAAGCGAAGCAAACTCGAGCAAATTAAAAGTAAGACAACAATGTGATGTTCTTACATTAGTGAACGAATGATGGATAGTTCTTCTCACAATGGTGGAAGGACGACGAAAGAAAACTATTTTTTTAGTAGTAGAACAGTTTCGTGAGGAATAAATGAAACTCTAAACTTTTTATATAATAATAATTTTAATTAAATTAAAAAATTATTAAATTTAAAGAAAATTAAACTTTTAAAAAATTAATCTACTAATATAAATAATTTAAATTATAATATACTATTACTGGTTTTTCTTTCTTTCACTTTTGTTTTTTTCTTCTTCTTCTTAGTATAAGTCAATAAAATATAAATGCGTGGAATTAAATTTTTCCTTAGTAATGCATAATTCTGTGTATTAGCTTTTTCCACTCAAATCCAACTAAGGCCTTCTCTTTTTGACTTCATGCTTTGACTATTACAATTTACAACTAATTAATTTGCCGTAGTTTACACTAGTTTGAAGTTTTTTCTTTTTGTTGGGAAATACACTATTTTTAAGTTGAATATCTAACCCTAACGGAAAAATTGCCAAATAATGTTGTACTGTATTAATTTGTTTATAAAGAAAGATTACGATGTTTAGGGTATCCTATAGTTGAATTCTTTCACTTAGGTTTTTAAGCAATTATGTGTGTACACATAATTTATTTTATAATTTTTAGTGATAGTTTTAATAAACATTTAATTTTTTAATCCAACACTTAAAAAAACTATTTAATAAATCTTAACAATAATTATACATAATTATATTTTAACAACACTCATCTCAGTTGAATAAAGTGAAAGAAAGTGTATATATAAACACTCATCTCTATATAATGGGGTGTTTCTCATACAAATACCCTCGTTGTGAAGTATACGAATTATACGCAATAATTGCATCACGCAGTATTACTCTGGACCGTCTAATTTGAATAGACGAATCATATCGATTAACTATGTAGAAGTGACTTTATAATATGAATTGTTTATATTATAACCATTTTGAAATGTATACTTTTTAATAAATAGAAATGCATTTATATCTTTTTTGGAATAAACTATTAAAAAATATTTAATTAAACGATACTACTAAATTAATTAATTAATAATTGAGTACATGATTTTAAGAAATTAATGTGATTAAATTATAGATTTAACACCACCAAAACTTTTAAATTTTACTGTTTTAATATATTTTGATTTGTTATAATCTTTAATTAAAAAAATTAATTACGGAATAATTTATATAATTATTATAATCTAAAATCAATAGACAAATCTATCAATATCTTTAATATGCAATACATAAATATCAATCAATATCTTTAATATGCAATACATAAATACTAAAATGGTTGATTTAGTGAAAAACTAATTGATTAAAATTTTGATAGAACTGGTACACTATATATTTTTTTTTATTTGAACAGGTGATGTTAATGTTAGAAAAGTGGTTATTGTTAATGGAAGATCATTGTGTTCGTTTTTCCTTTCTAGAGGTTAAGTTTTAACCATTGAAAACGTTAAATGAATTTGCTCTTCTCAAAATCTATGAAGATGTTATTCTCTAATGAAAAGAATTCATAATAACGAGAATATTACTGTTGCAAATTCTATTCGGCATCTTAGCAACGGTGCTGCAATTAACTTTTGACAATACGTGGTTCGACAAACTATTTTGGAGATGATTCATATCATTGATCTATTAAAAATGATTTTCTTCAAAAGCTAATAAAAATAACCAATTTATTTTCAATATTAAAAATATTTTTTACCAAAATGATATAAGAAAACTAAAACTTAACAGCATTTAGAAACTTAACCAATCGGAGCAAATATAAGCAGGGGAAACCTATTAGGAAATAAGGATTCATACCAAAACAAAAGACGTTCATTCACCATCCTAAAAAAGGAACTATTCTGTTCAGAGATAAAAAAAGAACAAAAATTCACTTCCATAATGCATTTCCCTTCTAGTCAGAGGTAAGGATAATCTGCAAAGATAAACAAAATGCAAATAAGCATGCAATTTAAAGGCCAATTACAATAAAAGGTTGATATAATGGCCTTCCTAACAAAATGTAGATGATAAGAACACAATCACAAGGTAAATTGGAAACAGAATAAAACTGTAAGCCAAGTACATTGGAGCACATCTCCATAGATTAAAGAGAAGTCTCAAGCAGAAAGGATTATTATTTTCTTTACGCACAAATAAAATCCTAGAAACAATTTAGTAAACTATGTTACAAGAAGAACTTTGTGCGATTTTCTTTTTCCAGAAAAATCAAAATAATTATCAATGTTTAAAATAGAAAATAGGATGGATAAATACATTGACAATATAAATTTAAGGAGAGGGGTCTAGCAAAAACTAGATGAAATTGTAAGCCAATTTTATTGGAGCACATCTCCAAGCATAAAGGAGAAGGCTCAAGCAGAAAGGCTACCTTTATATCCGCATAGATAAAATCCTGGAAACCATTAAACTTGGATTCAAAGAAGAACTATGTGCGGTTTTCATTCTCCAGAAAGAGATCAATAGATCTAATTTAAGCTTTTGAATAAGAAAATCAATGGATAGAATACATGGACAACACAATAAAGCTAAGGTAGAATTGCTGCTTAAAAAAAGGGAAGACAGAAATTCAAACAATCAGTTTTGATACAGTGAGAAACAAATAACAATAATTGGATCAAAATAACAATCTCCAAAAAAACATCATCTGAATAGGTAGAGACTTAATTTGCCCAGTATCATATAACAAACACAATATTTATTTGGTTTGACACTAGTTCAATCACAAATGGCCCAAAAAATCATATATATATACAGATAAATACAGTTCTTAAACTAAGATATCAGATTGCAAAGAAGCCTATTAATCCAACAACCAACAATGTAATTAAAAACTCAACAAGTTTCAACAAAACGGTAAAATTACCTTATATATTGCTTGGATACATAAATACTCTAACCCTAGCTCCCTGCACAAGTAGATCAACAATAAGACATTGAGAAATCATAAAAAAAAGGATGGTTTTAAAAGAATGATTTCAATGTACTCTAAATTACCATTGATTTTGGTGGCAAATTTGACTTGAACTTTGCACGGACTATACCACTGTTACCATGAGGCCTTGTAACCTTACCCCAAATGCAACGATAATGGCTACCATCCTTCTTTACCTTGGCCTTGTAAATGTATGCCATGCGCTTCCCAGCATACCAAGAGACCTCTTCTTTAGTGTTTACTCCCTCAATCTGGACAAGAGAGGTGTTTGGGTATTGATTTGACTTGGACCTAAAATAACATTACCAATTACTCAGTAAGCTAACTAAAACATTATCACAATCAAAATCACTTATAAAACACAAAAAACAAATGTACATAATAATATTCAGTAATATTTATATATAATCAAAAACCTAAATTACATGTTGGTTTAACTTCATAATCGAATCAAAATTAACAACATTGAAATACAAATAGCAAAAAAAATATACCTCTTGTATCCAAGAACTGTACCCCTGACGTAAAGTCTGATTACACGGAAGATAAAAATTACAACATTAGCAAAAATATAGAAAAATTGCAAAATAATTTTATTATTAATTTAAATATGCAATAATCATGAAAACTAACTAGGTCTAGAAATGCATATTAAGCACCATAGATCGAAAGCGAAGAACTAAAAAAAATAGTAAGTGAAATGAGTATATATATGCAATAAGGAAGAGTGAGATAACAAACCTAACACGTTCACCTTGTCGTCCTTTAACCATTTTTGATATGGCTGCCTCGGTTCAGATCAACTTAGTTCGGCTCGCCGGAAACCTACTCAATTTAGACGCAGGGTTATTATATACGTATAATCGGAGTGGGCCAATTAGGGTTTTCTGTTAGGCCCAATTATTTGGGCTTCTCTATATTTTACTGTTATTTGTAATTTTAAATATAAAAATATTTTGAATATGGATTTTGTATCCTACAATTGAACTTAAATCTCTTATTTAAAATTTTTATTCCTTTCTTATTAAAATATCTTATGTATACATTAAAAATAATATTAAAAAAAAATAACTTTTGCTATAAAATTCTTTTACAGGAAATTTCAGAAATGATGAATTTTTATTAGTTATTTTTTAATACATTTTTTTGGAGTTAATCTTATTCGAAAATATGAAACTCCAATAAATATTCTCGATCAAAAATTTTATTTTTGAAATTTTCGATATTAAAATATAACTACCGAAAATTTTAAATTTTCGGTTGAAATTCTCATAAATTTCAAATTTTTATGTTGAAACTCTGGAAAATTTTATTCATTCCTAAAACTTTCAGTACAATTTTTTTTATTTTTTAAAATTTGAAATTTTATGTAAAATAAAATAAACGGCCGGAAATTTAAAGGCATAAATTTATGGTAAAATAAATGTAACTACTCGAAATTTCACCTTGAAATTTTCAATACATTGTTTACAAATTTTTGTACCTTACTTTTTTATAGTTATTTTTCTTCTGTCAGAAATTTGTATTTGGTAATTTTATTATACCCCAAATTTCAATTTAAAAATTAAAAAAAAAATTGTACTGAAAAGTTAACAAATGAAATTTCTAGAAGTTTCAACCAGAAATTTAATATTTCTTATAGTTATTTTTCAATATAAAAAATTTCAGGGAGTTTCAACTATAAATTTAAAACTTTCGGTGTTGAAAAAATAACTATCGAAAATTTCGTTTCTAAAATTTTCGATAAGAGAATTTCATAGAAAAATAATTACTTTTTTCATAAATTTCATAATATCCGAATAACAAATTTACCGTATACTTAAAGGTATTTTAGTAATTTTAGAGATACATTTTTTAAATAAAGGATATAAGTTCAATTGTAGAGATACAAAATTCGATTTTCAAATATTTTTCTTGTGTATTCGCTTGTGTTGTGTGTGTTTTTCATGAAAAAAGATTATTGTTTTTTCAAAAAAAGTTCATTGTATTTCATTCAAAATAGGTCAAAGATACAAGGTATAATATGATTAAAAATGTTGTGATTAATATATAAGCGAGATGACTATGTCAAAGTAGTCACTCAATTAGTTTGTCTTTGGATACAACTAACCACAAAGTTGTTATTATTTTAAATAATTTGTTGCTATCTCCTAATGATGTCTCCATCCTCATTGTTAGTAGTAAACTTGTCTTAATAGTCGGTCTTTGTAATATTCAAAAACTTTATTTCAACATAGTCGGTCTTTGTAATATTTAAAAAAATTATTTTTGTCTTTAACGTCAAATAGATGTTACAAAAACATGCGATGACAAATAGAGAAAAATGCGGATCAATTGTGACACTCTAATGAGAATATTAATTTAAATATGAGAATGATTTGTATATTTATTTTTATCTAGTATTTAAATATTATTTTGTTTAAATTTGTCTAGAATAATTATTTTAAACGTGTATTCACATTGGAGTTTGTATATTTATTTTATTAAAAATAAATATATAAATTATTTATATTTATTATTTAAATATAATTTCAGTTAGATTTATTTAGAATAATATTCATGCATGAAAACATCATAATCACTAAACTATTGCAAATCATCTAATAATTTATAAATATTGATAGTATATAATTAATATTTTGGACTCTCAAAATTTGAAAGTCTTATAAGGTGGCCTAGTCTAAACGGACTATCGGTTGAGTCTTTTTATAAACACTTAATTAAAAGACTTTTTTGAAAAATAAAAATATACTCAACATATTATAGACACATATATAGATGTATGTTCGATTTGGATTGAATCGATTTGCATTATAGAAATTGAAAACCAATTCAGTCAATTTTAAAAAATATAATTTTTTCAATTTTTTAATTCAATTATTGCGATTTGCATTGAATTATATTGTATATGAACATCAATAGTTGTTAGTTTCTACTTTTTTTTAATCAATATTCCAATTTATTGTTGACATATTATTATAAATAAATGAAATGTAATAAACACATTTTAAAAATAAAAATAAAAAATGGCTCACATAATTTTAAGTAATTATGGAATATAGACAGATATGTAACATGTGCAGGATTCCAGGAACGTGTATAGATGGAACCTTTTTTGTTTAGAGATTTACGTCGCATTCAAATTCCTCATAACTTGCCTTTTTCATTTGTTTTTATTCGGAAAAGATAAAAGCACCGTAGGCCCATTTGTGCATGTGCATGCAAACATATAACCAAACAAATAACCAGTTAGTTATTTATTACCTTTTTAGGATAATTTTATTTAAGGTTAAAATTTATAATTTTAATAATTAAAGTTATTGTTCAACTTAGTTTTATTTAAAATTACCTAAATATAAATTTACTATATGTTCCACTAACTTTACAAAAATATTTTATGTTACAATTTTTTATTTTTTTTTTAAGATTTTTGCGGCCAAGAGAACAATGTTAATGACCTATGACTAACGACGTCTCTTCCACTCATGATGGCATGATTATGATCCATGTCGGAAACCGCGTGTTAAAGTCATGTTTGGCTGGACCACAAAAAGCACTTCCTCAACGTACTGTCTCAATGTTACAACTTACAATAATGATATCCATCTTCATCTACTACCATATTATAAAATTAAAAAATATATTAGTAATAATATAGTTGTGAAAAAGTGGGATGTATTGATTGGGGACATGGTCCTCATGATGATGCTTTATTAATTTGATATGTGTACTACAAAGAACGTGAAAGCCGCGTCTACCTACGTTTGCATACTACAATTTATTCCATTTCTACGTACTCTCATGGACATGATAGGGACTGCCATTTTGCTTGTTTTTTCATGATTTGTTTTCCTTTTTTTGTTTTTATAAATAAATGGCCTTTATGTATTCATCTGCCATCCTTGGTCTTGGCAATTTTGTGTAAACGTGGATAATAGGTTGTTTGGATAAACAAATTCATAGAAATATTTTGAATTTCATCTATTTAAGAGATTCTATATTCACACATTTAAATGAGGGTTTGATTTAAAATCAAATAATTTATAAAATATATTTTTATATTTTAAAATATTAAATTTTAATTTAAATTATTTAACTTTGATCAAATGATTAATAATATCGTGAACACAAAAATGTTAGATTACAAATGAATTTAAAGATTCTTGACTAAATAAGATTAGTTGTCATGGTTTCCCAACAACACCCTTATCATATCATATGCTTGCATCCATTTTTTCTTGGAGATGTGATTAACCTAAATTGCAACTTTTTCATTGTTTGGTCAATCATAGGTTATGTTTAAAACTTATTCAAAATTCTAATGATGACCAATAATACCTTTCACAAGTATACATTAACAATTTTTTTAGAAGTATAAGTTAATAATTTTCCGTCTTTATGTTTGATAGTGACTTGATAAATATTAGTTAGATGAATTAAATTTTTAGAATGACATTTATTTTTCTTTTAATTTTAACAAATTAACTTTATTGGAATTATTTTCTCAACCGTAAAGATCTAGGATTATAGTAGGTTCATCATTGAACATAATCCATTAGTAGGTTTTAATTGTTAAAAATTATAAGTTTTTATATTTTTCTTTTAATTTTACTATTTAATTGTTTAATAATTTTATTATTATTTATTCAATTAAATAATTCATTTTAAAAAAATGGGTTCTATATAAAAAGATACTACCAAGTTTAGAAACGTTTTTCATCCAATTTTACTTTTTATTTTAAACTATTTTTATACAATTTTATTTTTCCTTATTTATAAAAGACTGAATGTTCTAAATAATTGTATAAAGTTTTTAATGATAAAAACAATCAGGTGAACAGTAACATATCCGTTTAACATGAGAAATGCTTATGAATTGGGAAAGATGAAAGGAATATTCATATACAGAGCCGCTACTAGCTAGTCATGAAAAAATGTGGTTTCTTCTCTCACTTCATGTTTTCTAAATTAGTCAATCTAGATTTTTTTTTCTTTGGTTAAAATATGTATTTGGATGGACCAATCCCAACGTGTTAATTAGAGATTATAAGAAGATAAGGAAGTAAGAAGAAGTCATCATGAAAATTTGTGTGATTATTTGTCAGGTTTGGAATTTGAGCTGAAAGCGATAGGAATTTAAACTTATTTTGTGGTGGCATGGATGTTACATGGTGGTGATTGCTCATCCAAACCCCCATTTTTTTTTATCACAACATATAAAGTACACTATTAGAATCAGCTTGCGGTAGTGATTTGCACTCCCAGAACACGAAGAGATTTTGGTTTTTTATAGCAACTGCCTTACAAGTTTAAATCTTGGGCCTCTTCAATGCATACACTACGAACATTTGGCCCATTTCATCATTTTTGTAGAGAAAGACTTTTTCATCCCCAATATGAATTAGGATGTACAAATTCATAATTGTTGTTGTGCTGTCTCAAAGTGCACTTTTAGGCAATTTATGCCTTTAGAATATACACTTCCAAAACAATGAAAGTGAAAATATCATTTATAGGGCCACTTGTTTGTTCAAAACATGACATAAAAAACAAGTATGTTAACTTGTCCAGCTGCAGAGAGCTGTTTTTTCTACCACTGTGGTTTTAAAATTGAAGTATCAGGATTCAGGATGATGTTGAGTATCCTGTACCTATAGAAGCACGAGAATGATCTTGAGGGGTATGTACCCCTCCTTAAATGAACCGACTCCAGAACCATTGGATTAAGAATAGTTAATCTTAATATAAAAAGTAATTCATAACTTTTCCATTGATACTTCATAACCAAGCAAATTTTCATGTTCCTTTCTTTCCCTTTCTTCTCTCCCTGTAATTTCTATTTTACTCTTCTCAATCCAAATTCAAACAAAACAATCATCTCATGCTAATATAATACCATGCACGCCTTATTTATGTCTTCTTTTACGTTACGCAAAATCATTTATCTTTTGGTAGCCCTTTTCACAAGTTATGGAATATTTTAATTTTTTAATCGTGCAATGGGAGAAAATGATAAACCTAACAGATCATTTCTGAAACATTTAAGTGTAATGTCAATCGAAGCATAATTTAAGACAATGTAAATTTTATAAGAATTCAATGATCACTTGTGTATGTAGTGTATTCTGCTTGCAAAGTACCTGCATGTCTTGATTTCTTTGTATGCAATCATAAAACTTTTTATTTATATTTAATCCATTTTCGGATCATTAATTTTATTCAAAATCAAATATGAATTTACTATTTTGGACAGGTCAATAACATGTGTTGGCAGTTGAACTCGTACCAGCATCCTTAACGGGGATTGAGCTGAGAACCATTCCTTCTGCACCACAGCGACCAGTCCTAATGACATCAAGTTGCTTGGGATTATACATTGTCATGCTGCTTGTGGTTTCTGTTGTCACTGTCACTTTTCCCATCTCAGCTATTGTTTTCATCCGGATGCGCTCCGCTCTTGAGCCTATAACCTGCCCGAGAATAGAAGCTGCGATGGTCAATGCCATTGCTGATTTAGGCATCAGTACTGACTTCCGAAGCATGGCTATAAAGGGAACAGCGGCATGCACAGCTGCGAACCAAGACAATGAGAATTTTTTGGTATGCTCCTTCCACATACCCAAGGGCACATTGAGAGCCATTCCCATTGCTGCAATAACAAGCACTTTTGCAGGAAGAGGCTGAGGGCGCAAGTTTTTAACAAAGGATGTACGGGCAAGGGCGGCCCTTGCAGCAACAACTGCCGGTGGGCATTTAAAGTTCATGGCAATTGGTGGCTTCAAAGCTGTTGCAACAAGGGGGAGAACACTGCTTACAGCTCTATAAGACTTGGCAATTGGGCAATTTCCCTTTGTCAACCATTCATTTCCAAGTGCTTCATGCTTTGACATATCTCCTTTCTAAAATTGAAGCTCGGTATAGAAAAAAAAAAATCAATATAAGCCATGTTTCAAAGGATCAAAATAATTAATAGGCCGCAGAAAAGAAAAACATTGAACATATTGAAATCTGCCCTGTGATCCACAACATTGACGGTACAATTATTGCTAATCTTTGGGTGTAAATCAAAATGAAGACTACTATAATATAGATGCTCTTGGGCCCATAACAACATTACATGTTTCCTACCAGGAATTAATTTCATGCAGAGGTGTTAATTAAGTATGTGTTACTGTAAAAAAAAATGCAAAAGCCAACATCAACAAACTGATTTTCACCTGAGATGAATGCTCCTTTTTGTTTGACGATTCAGAATTCTTCTGTTTCTTCCATTTCTCAGAAAAATCCCCAAAATTAAACGGGCCACCTAGTCCAAAGGACGATAGACTAATGGTAGCAGCTCTTCCAGCCAAAGGGTTAAAAACAGGCATAGAATCAACTTCCTTTCTGCCATTGTGAAACTGAGATCTCTCAGAAAGAGGAACGACGCCATCTTTCCCGTGAAACAACTTAAAAGCCATATCAAAACCAGGACCATCTTCAAATATAGGACCCTTGGCTGCATGCACCTGAGCAACAGAGCAAGCAACAACAATGAAGACAATTAGCTTGAATTTTGACCCAAATTTTGAACTACCAAGATAGACGATAGGTAGAAAGGACACAAAGATGAATTAACTTACGGGAATGGAGATTTTTGACGAAGAGAAAGAGAATTTTGTAGGTTCATCGATATTTCTCAAAAACGGGCACCTTTGGATGTCTCTCACATCAAAGGGGCAATCGGATCCATCCCCATTCATTCCCCTTAAAAAGAAGTCCATTTCCACCTTTTGTTGAAACAATTTCTAGAAATAAGGGGGGGGGGGGGGGGGGGGGGG
>JBBPBS010000738.1:8834385-8850916 GCA_037974835.1 Cicer judaicum
GGGGAGGAAATACAAAACACGTGAAACCGGTCATGATCATATTGTAATAGCAACTACGCTCTTTTGCAAGGAACCAACTACACAATAATCAATACACAATGAATATAAGACGAAGATAAATAAAGCACCTAAATGTGAATGAAGATAAAAAAACAACCAATTAAGCATCAAAAAAGCTATTATGAAGGTAGTAAAAACTTCAAGGGCAAGAGAATGAGTTGACTGACTGTCTTCTAAATAAAACAAAAAATTACAATTACCACAATCAGCACATGCTTAATTTGAAATCAAAATGAAGCAACTTTTTGTCCACAATGAAACTTTAACCTTAAAGAAAAAGAACAATTTGGACATATCAGAGGAACTTCATATCCAAATTAAAAAACATAGACCATTATTTCAAAATTGTTCCTTGTTCACATTAGAAAAATTCAAATGGTTCCACTGCTAAACAAATACGATATCAAGGATAGGAACCTTCTAGAGCTAAACACAGAGAGACAGAGACACGTGAACAGAATGAGTTAATTACAAATTATAAAACATTATTTATCCATTATCTCAGTCACTTTGCTCTAAATTAAACAAAAACTTAGTATGAGTTTGGTTCTGCAGTGAAAAAACTTTAATGTTGTAAAATTGATTTTAATTAAAAGTAAAGTGATTTATGTTCGAATATATTCATATACAAGTGAGTTGAAGAATAAATTTCAATCTAAAAATCATGTTTTGACTCAAAAGCTAAAAATCTAGTTTTCAAGTTAGAATAATTCTAGAGTAAAAATCAATTCAACTCAATCAATTTTACACCTCCAAAAGTGGAACCAAACATGCACAAATGCATTTACAATGATCACAACCAGTCACATGCTTTGAAAATCAAAATGACGCACTTTTTGTCCACAAACAAGCATTAAGCTTAAAGAAGAAGAAGAAGAAGAAGAAGAAGAAGAAGAAGAAGAAAAAGCAATTCAGAATTATCAGAGAAACTTAAAAACAATAAAATGTTACTTCGAAATTGTTGATTGTTCACATCAGAAAATTTCATTTCATATAGCTCCACGACTACAACACAATAAAGTAAAAAATTGAAAGCTTCTAGAGATACACAAAGACACAGATACGCAGGAACTGTAATAGAAAGTTAAAAATATTAAGGGCAATTCAGAGTGGGTACCAATCAATACTCGATAATTGAAAGTATAGGAAAATTGAGAAATTCTGAGGCATGAATGTATCAATAAAAAACCTAATTAAAAATGAATCGAGTGAATTCAGCGAAGAAAATCCAAAGCGTTGAGAGAGAGAGAGAGAGAGAGAGTACCGGGACAAGAGAAGAACTGCGAAGACGTGTGGTTGCCACATGCACGTGTGCCGCAAACACAGCTTAAAATAGATGACTGAATTGCACGTGCCTTTATTTATTTTCTTTTTATGTCAGAGGCAACGTGCTTTTTTTGTTAATACAAAAAATTGTTAACCACCGTGTGATCATGGAAGAATCCAGAAATCAACTCATCGAGAGACAGAATTTTTTATTAATAAAAATTATATCAAAAAAAATTTAATGGAAAAGTAAAAAAATTAAAATTACAAAACTACTATAATACAAACAAGTGTCTCTAACATCGTCCACAAATTAAACTCTTTATTCAAAAGATGTAATACTATCATGTCTTGTTTCCCTTTTCTTTTTTTTCTTCTTTTTTCTAAGGCTATCCTCTCTTCTTCCCTCCTACTCTTAAACGAGCCTAAATATCAAATTGCATAAGTGATTGTTCGTTTATCCCCATGTTTATTCACATGTATAAAAAACACTACAGAATTGAAACATCCGATAACACTATTCATTCCATATACCATTAATTACAGTAATTTCTAATTATTGGAACAACGAGAAGTTAAGGGCACTTCAGCAACTCCCAATTGCATATGACAATTCAAGCGTGACTAGAATCACGACTCATGACAATAGTGAGAGTGAGACTGAAGTTGAAAACTCTCAAATTCTTGTTACTAATGTTTAAAGAACATTAGTTAAAAACTCGCAAAAGAAAAATGTCTTAAAAATACAGGTCAAATACTTGTTAATTTTTTCTAATAAATACAACATTTTTCTATAGAAATATACCATCTGTTTCCTTAATCATTATCTCGCTGGCATTTGTTAGTAACTAGTTAGCATTTTTCATAATCTTACTAGCAGACACTCTGAAGACGCGTATTAACAAATCGTCTGAACTGATGGTCGTGCAAGCAGTTAAACTATGCATCTCTATTTTGATCAACTGCATCGGCTTATTGGGAAAAGACACAGAAGAGTTCACATTAAAAGATAAAGTTGGAGTTTTGCACCACGTTGGCATTGAGAAATGCCACATCAATACAACTACCACATAATTATGCCGGCTATATTTACATAGTTGACCGTAAAGACAATTTTTAAAACATACTAAAATGAAACACGACAAACTCAATCCAAAAAGTGGCATTTTGCCAAATTTCAGTATCCTCCATACTCTTGATTTTGAGCTATACCATTACCATATCTTCCTTGCATTACATTACTGCCTCCATAAGAAGGAGGTGCTGCGCTGATGCCAGGACAGTCTCTTGCCCAATGTCCAGTTTGATGGCATTTATAGCATTCACCGGAAGCAGCCCCTGATCCAGCAGATGGGCGCTGCATCGGCTGATCTGAATGTGCTGCACTGATACCCGGACAGTCCCTTGCCCAATGTCCAGGTTGATGGCATTTATAGCAATCACCAGAAGCGGCACCTGATCCAGTAGATACCCTGTTGGCATAGGCCGCACCAGCAGACTGTCCAGATTGATTTCTAAGATTTAGGCATTGCGCAGAGCTATGGCCAGAGGCTCCACAGTTGCTACATGACACATATGAACCAGGAGCCGCTGACGAAGCAACAGAACTGCTATATTGGTTTCCATACTGGCCCACTTGATTTGCTGGCATCCCATAATCTCTACCAGTATTAGTGTTGGGCTTTATAGGATTATATACTGGTGGTGTAGTTTGTCCAAAGCTCCCCAATCCAGTATTATTGATAACAGAGTTAATGGTGGCACCTTCTGCTTTCTCAGACTTAAGTTTATCAATCAAATCCAGAAGAAATTTAGATTCAGATGCAAACATTACCTTATCTGCTTTTACTACTGTCGACTTAACACGTTGTTCATCACCGTATGTCTCCTCTTTTACTTTTAACTTGAACACATATTTAGTGAAGAGAACCTTACGCATGATTTCTGCAAATCTTTCATCATCGTGTTCTTCATATTTCAGAAAATACAAGTCTTTTGCAGGTATACCTAGGATCTCCTCGCCACCCTCCTGGAAAGCAGTAGCCCATGTTACACCAGTGTGATCCTGTATCTGCAATTGCAGTATATACCTATAATCACAAGCATCAACAGACTGATCACACCTGTCACAGCGCCATTTCCCATCTCCATTGTTAGTAACCTTTTTGTTACATTGCCTATCCCCTATCATGATAGGACAAGCTGTGTAGCAAAAATTATCAACTTTAACGAAAGAAACACTAGCACATACGGTTATCCAATCAGGCTTCTCTGAAGTCCCTAACTTTTCATCTTTAATTTGAGAGACAGTCTTCCGCACTTCACTTTTACCAAAACTTGATGATTCTCTAGAAATAGATTGACTCGGTATGTTCCTCCCTTCCTTGTCAAACCATTCTCTCAGAGTATAAGCCTCTGCAGAATCAGGTTCTACAAATAATTGGCTAGTGCCTATAGTCCCAACAGACTTCCCATTGAAATCATTTATTCTGGCCGCTTTTACAGCCAAAATTGGAAATGCCCCAGAGTCACAAATAACTTGCAGCCTTTGTCCTTCCACATTGCAAAAATTTCCCCATACAGTTAATTCAACACTTCGGCCAGACATGTCTTTCAACTGGAGAGTTCTCTTCTGCGTTTCAGTGCCATTTTTTCTCATGATCGAAGCTGTAGGACTAATAGAAGTCACCACAGCAATCAAATCCACAATGCTGTTGTTTTCCATACTTTCTATGTCACCAATGGGACGAAAATTAAATATCTGCTTTGGAATTGAATTATCATCTTCAAGCCATGGCTGAATAACTGATGTTATATCAAGGGTTATCTCGTGATCATTAGGAAGGTGATTAAAATTCTTCTGAGCTGGCTTTAAATTTCCTCTGGAAATGAGAAAGACTTTACCATGTTCTATTACGTTATAAAACTGATCAGCCACAGCATTAAAGCACGTTGCCCGGATTTCTCCACCATCAGAATCCAAAAGATCAAAAGAAAATACTTTTCCCTCACCTCGGGCATTGTTATAGTGCCTAAGTTCTCCCTTAGCTGTTACTCTTGCTTTAATTGTCCAGTTACTCTGATAAGGATTCAATGCAGATATTGGAACTATCCTTGGGGGGGCATCATTTCTTCCTATAGGCCCTCTGTTGGTGTTGGTGTACATTGAAGATTGCGGTCTGTACATAGGCTGCGGCGGACGAGCATTAAAATTTTGCATTGGTTTTGAAGCCTCAAATTGTGGATTGCGGAAACTTGTATTCTGTACACCATAAGATCCATTTGACGGTGCTGGTCTATTCAAACTGGATCCAGGCTCAGGTTTAGGATAAGATAGAGGGGCATTAGATGCACCATATCTAACAGGCTCGGAACTGTTAGAATACACACTGCTAGCAGGAGGATTCACTTTTGGACGATCCATAGATGGCATAGACACATTTGGTCTAGCATTAATGCCGCCTGCATGTGAATTGCTATTTAAAGGCTGTGAAATCCCAGTGGTGTTTCCTGATTGATCAGCAGCAGATTGTGAGGGTGCTTCTTTTGGTGCGGGGACAGGTTCTCCAACCAAATCACATTTGTCCAGTATAACTTCGAGCTCAACTATGATGATAATTCTGTTTGTAATTAGAAAACCAAATAATTAGCCAATCCCAGTCACACAGCCTGGAAGAAAGAAATATAGCTATGACAAGAACAAAACTTCCTCCTATTGGCTAATAAAGCATTCAACTAGTTCAACAATAGCAAAAACCAAGAAGCCACAATGAAACAACAATTCCTTTAGTGAAATTATTCATCGATTATAAAATAGCAACACCTCCTATTCCAAAAACTTCATGGAGTATCAAATTCACAAGTCTTAAAATACAAAAACATGATATATAAAACACGGAGTGATTGATGTTATCTTAATCTCAGAGATGCAGATATTATGAAAATGGATATCAAGTAATAATATTCACTGAAAATCAGTTATAAACAGTCTTAGACAAATTTCTCTTTTTTTTCAAATGTGGCGTGGAAAATTGAAAATTGTATTGCTATTCATTACATTGTAGACCAAAATGTGTACACTCCCGAGAAAACAATAAAATAAATAGTTAAATAAAAAGCAATTGTTCACATTGTACACATAAAAAAAACCGCCATAAAAAAATGGGAAATAAAAATATGAAACTTACTTGCGATTCTGAACAACGTTACAGATGAATTGATGAAGCTTAACAATGGAACCTTTCTGCAACCTTCCAGAATGAACCAACTCATTCTTCTGCGTAGCGAGCATTCCTTGTTGATAATACGAACCATCGGACAGAATAAGCCTATACCTCTCAGTAGAACTATTCTGCTGCGACTGCACAAGCTTCAAATCGATAACTTGCAGAACCGGTTGGTGCAATTCCTTCGAAGTGAAACACATAGTTATTATCGCACCTTCTGTCAGATTCACAGCCATTGTCGCTTTTTATCAAATCTTGGCTTTTTTTTCTTGCACAATCGATGATCAAATGAAAGGAGAGTGAAATTCGAAAACCTAATTGATTTGATTGAATTGAATGAGAGTGAGTTACAAGTGAGTGTGAAATTTGAAACCCTAAAATGGATATAAAGAAGGCGCCATAATAATTTGGTATGTTTCGTGAAGAGAGGGAAGTTCAATTTTTGGAGAAGGGTAGTGGGATTTGTTTAAATACCAATCGTGTCCCTGTTTGGTTTTGGAGAAATGCTTCTGAAAGAAGCCACACACGATGCGATGCGATGTTTGCCTTGTTCGAATTTGGAATGAATTGAATTTATAAGGTCAAGACATTTAAGCTAATAAAGAGTGTGGGTATTATTGTTAGAGTCCTCAAATTACTAATATTTTGACAAAATAGTGACTTTTATTGTTATTTTAAAATTGCTAGCCTATTCATTTTATTTTAAATAGTGACATTTATTGTTATTTTAAAATACTAATAATAGTTGACTAATATTATTGTTATATTATGAAAAAATTTGGGTAGCAAAAAAAAATATTGTTATTTTTAAAATGCTTGAGTCATCAAGTAAAATAGTGACTTTTATTGGATCTGAGTGTAAAATTAGTTTTCACTCATATATATTTTCTTTTTAGAATTTCACTTTACCTAACGTTCCTTATTCTCTCATTTTTTTATTCTAGAATGCCTCAACAACATTCCATCATTCAAAGTGAGGCTAATTTACATACTCACCAACTTATAAGGCTGCCCATGTTGATTTGCTTTGTTTTTGCAAACTTTCTACATATGACCTAATTGGATATTGTGTTATAAAGATAGAAAATCTTTAAAAAGGAGCCGTAGCGGGACCCCAATACAAAATCCTGATTTAGATGCTGAAGATGTTTCTCACGAAATACGGTGGCAAAAGGTAAGTCCATTTAGTTTTTTCCCTCAAACTTTGTCATTTATTTTATTATTTTGATCATAAAACAACATAATCTTTTGAGAAAACCAACATGGCGTATGTCTATAGCAAATTAAATTCAAAAATCAGTTTTCTTATGGGATTAACTATATAAAATAAAAATTAACTCTAAATAAAACATGCATTCACTCATATACAATTTGTCACTAGAATCTCACTTTACCTAACGTTCTTTATTCTCTCATTTTTTATATTCTAGAATGCCTCAACAACTTTCCATCATTCAAAGTGAGGACGAAGTTACTCTCTCATTTTTTTATTCTAGAATGCCTCGACAACTTTCCATCATTCAAAGTGAGGACGAAGTTACTGTGGCAGTACATTCAATTTGCTCACCAACTTATAAGGCTGCCCATGTTGATTTGCTTTGTTTTTGCAAACTTTCTACATATGACCTAATTGGATATTGTGTTATAAATATAGGAAATCTTTAAAAAGGAGTCGTCGCGGGACCCCAATACCAAATCTTGATTTAGATGCTGAAGATGTTTCTCACGAAATACGGTAGCAAGAGGTAAGTCAATTTAGTGTTTTCTATCAAACTTTGTCATTTATTTTATTATTTTGATCATAAACAACATAATCTTTTGAGAAAACCAACATGGCGTATATTTGTTGCAAATTAAATATAAAAATCAGTTTTCTTATGGGATTAACTATATAAAATAAAAATTAACTCCAAATAAAACATGCATTCACCCATATACAATTTCTCTCTAGAATCTCACTTTACCTAACGTTCCTTATTCTCACATTTGTTTATTCTAGAATGCCTCAACAACTTTCCATCATTCAAAGTGATGACGAAGTTGAGGACGAAGTTACTGTCACAGTATATTCAATTTGCTCACGAATTTATAAGGCTGCCCATTTTGATTTACTTTGTTTTTGCAAACTTTCTACATATGACATAATTGGATATTGTGTTATAAAGATAGGAAATATTTAAAAATGAGCCGTAGCAGGATCCCATTACCAAATACTAATTTATATGCTGAAGATGTTTCTCACGAAATATGGTGGCAGGAGGTAAGTCAATTTAGTTTTTTCCCTCAAACTTTTTCATTTATTTTATTATTTTGATCATAAACAACATAATCTTTTGAGAAAACAAACATAGCGTATGTTTGTTGCAAATTAAATATAAAAATCAGTTTTCTTATGGAATTAACTATATAAAATAAAAATTAACTCCAAATAAAACATGCATTCACCCATATACAATTTCTCTCTAGAATCTCACTTTACCTAACGTTCCTTATTCTCAAATTTTTTTATTCTAGAATGCCTTAACAACTTTCCATCATTCAACGTGAGGACGAAGTTACTCTCTCATATTTTTATTCTAGAATGTCTCAACAACTTTCCATCATTCAAAGTGAGGACGAAGTTACTCTCTCATTTTTTTATTCTAGAATGTCTCAACAACTTTCCATCATTCAAAGTGAGGACGAAATTGTGGACGAAGTTACTGTCACAGTACATTCAACTTGCTCACCAACTTATAAGACTGCCCATGTTGATTTGCTTTGTTTTTGCAAACTTTCTACATATGACCTAATTGTATATTGTGTTGTAAAGATAGGAAATCTTTAAAAAGGAGCCGTAGCGGGACCCCAATACCAAATCCTGAGTTAGATGTTGAAGATGTTTCTCACAAAAGTCGGTGGCAGAAGGTAAGTCAATTTAGTTTTTTCCCTCAAACTTTGTTATTTATTTTATTATTTTGATTATATACAACATAATCTTTTGGGAAAACCAACATGGCGTATGTTTGTTGCAAATTAAATATATAAATCAATTTTCTTATGGGATTAACTATATAAAATAAAAATTAACTCTAAATAAAACATGCATTCACTCATATACAATTTCTCTATAGAATCTCATTTTACCTAATGTTCCTTATTCTCTCATTTTTTTTATTATAGAATGCCTCAACAACTTTCCATCATTCAAAGTGAGGACGAAGTTGAGGATGAAGTTACTCTCTCATTTTTTCATTCTAGAATGCCTCAACAACTTTCCATCATTCAAAGTGAGGACGAAGTTGGAACGAAGTTATTGTCAAAGTACATTCAATTTGCTCACCAACTTATAAGGTTGCCCATGTTGATTTGCTTTGTTTTTGCAAACTTTCTACATATGACCTAATTGGATATTGTGTTATAAATATAAGAAATCTTTAAAAAGGAGCCGTAGCAGGACCCTAATACCAAATCCAGAGTTAGATGCTGAAGATGTTTCTCACGAAATACGGTGGCAGGAGGTAAGTCAATTTAATTTTTTCCCTCTAACTTTGTCATTTATTTTATTATTTTGATCATAAACAACATATTCTTTTGGGAAAACCAACATCGCGTAAGTTTGTTGCAAATTAGATATAAAAATCAGTTTTCTTATCGAATTAACAATATAAAATAAAAATTAACTCTAAATAAAACATGCATTCACTCATATACAATTTCTCTATAGAATCTCACTTTACCTAACATTCCTTATTCTCTCATTTTTTTATTCTAGAATGCCTCAACAACTTTCCATCATTCAAAGTGAGGACGAAGTTTAGGACGAGATTAGTGTCACAGTACATTTAATTTGCTCACCAACTTATAAGGCTGCCCATGTTGGTTTGGTTTGTTTTTGCAAACTTTCTACGTATGACCTAATTGAATATTGTGTTATAAAGATAGGAAATCTTTAAAAATGAGTCGTAGCGGGACCCCCATACCAAATCCTGATTTAGATACTGAAGATGTTTACTCCGAAATACGGTGGCAGGAGGAAAGTCAATTTAGTTTTTTCCCTCAAACTTTGTCATTTATTTTATTATTTTAATCACAAACAACATAATCTTTTGAGAAAACCAACATGGCGTATGTTTGTTGCAAACTAAATATTAAAATCAGTTTTCTTATGGAATTAACTATATAAAATAAAAATTAACTCCAAATAAAACATGCATTCACCCATATACAATTTCTCTCTAGAATCTCACTTTACCTAACGTTCCTTATTCTCAAATTTTTTTATTCTAGAATGCCTTAACAACTTTCCATCATTCAACGTGAGGACGAAGTTACTCTCTCATATTTTTATTCTAGAATGTCTCAACAACTTTCCATCATTCAAAGGGAGGACGAAGTTACTCTCTCATTTTTTTATTCTAGAATGTCTCAACAACTTTCCATCATTCAAAGTGAGGACGAAATTGTGGACGAAGTTACTGTCATAGTACATTCAACTTGCTCACCAACTTATAAGGCTGCCCATGTTGATTTGCTTTGTTTTTGCAAACTTTCTACATATGACCTAATTGGATATTGTGTTGTAAAGATAGGAAATCTTTAAAAAGGAGCCGTAGCGGGACCCCAATACCAAATCCTGAGTTAGATGTTGAAGATGTTTCTCACAAAAGTCGGTGGCAGAAGGTAAGTCAATTTAGTTTTTTCCCTCAAACTTTGTTATTTATTTTATTATTTTGATTATATACAACATAATCTTTTGGGAAAACCAACATGGCGTATGTCTGTTGCAAATTAAATATATAAATCAATTTTCTTATGGGATTAACTATATAAAATAAAAATTAACTCTAAATAAAACATGCATTCACTCATATACAATTTCTCTATAGAATCTCATTTTACCTAATGTTCCTTATTCTCTCATTTTTTTTATTATAGAATGCCTCAACAACTTTCCATCATTCAAAGTGAGGACGAAGTTGAGGATGAAGTTACTCTCTCATTTTTTCATTCTAGAATGCCTCAACAACTTTCCATCATTCAAAGTGAGGACGAAGTTGGAACGAAGTTATTGTCAAAGTACATTCAATTTGCTCACCAACTTATAAGGTTGCCCATGTTGATTTGCTTTGTTTTTGCAAACTTTATACATATGACCTAATTGGATATTGGGTTATAAAGATAGGATATCTTTAAAAAGGAGCCGTAGCGGGACCCCAATACCAAATCCTGATTTAGATGTTGAAGATGTTTCTCACGAAATATGGTGGCAGGAGGAAAGTTAATTTAGTTTTTTTCCCCCAAACTTTGTCATTTGTTTTACTATTTTGATCATAAACAACATAATCTTTTGAGAAAACCAACATGGCGTATGTCTGTTGCATATTAAATATTAAAATCAGTTTTCTTATGGGATTAACTATATAAAATAAAAATTAACTCTAAATAAAACATGCATTCACTCATATTCAATTTCTCTCTAGAATCTCAATTTACCTAACATTCCTTATTCTCTCATTTTTTATTCTAGAATGACTCAACAACTTTCCATCATTCAAAGTGAGGACGAAGTTGAGGACGAAGTTACTGTCACAGTATATTCAACTTGCTCACCAACTTATAAGGCTGCCCATGTTGATTTGTTTAGTTTTTGCAAACTTTCTACATATGACTTAATTGGATATTGTGTTTTAAAGATAGGAAATCTTTAAAAAGCAGTCGTAGCGGGACCCCAATACCAAATCCTGATTTAGATGCTGAATATGTTTCTCATGAAATATGGTGGCAGAAGGTAAGTCAATTTAGTTTTTCCCTTAAACTTTCTCATTTATTTTATTATATTTATCATAAACAACATAATCTTTTGAGAAAACCAACATGGCGTATGTCTGTTGCAAATTAAATATAAAAATCAGTTTTCTTATGGGATTAACTATATAAAATAAAAATTAACTCTAAATAAAACATGAATTCACTCATATACAATTTCTCTCTAGAATCTCACTGTACCTAATATTCCTTATTCTCTGATTTTTTTATTCTACAATGCCTCAACAACTTTCCATCATTCCAAGTGAGGACGAAGTTACTCTCTCATTTTTTTTTATTCTAGAATGGCTCAACAACTTTCCATCATTCAAAGTGAGGAGGAAGTTATCGTACATTCAATTTGCTCACCAACTTATAAGGCTGCCCATGTTGATTTGCTTTGTTTATGCAAACTTTGTACATATGACCTAATTGGATATTGTGTTGTAAAGATAGGAAATCTTTAAAAAAGAGTCATAGCGAGACCCCAATACCAAATCCTGATATTATATAATGAAGATGTTTCTCACGAAAAACAGTGGCAGGAGGTAAGTCAATTTAGTTTTTTCCCTCAAACTTTGTCATTTATTTTATTATGTTGATCATAAACAACATAATCTTTTGAGAAAACCAACATGGGGTATGTTTGTTGCAAATTAAATATAAAAAAATTAACTCTAAATAAAACATGCATTCACTCATATACAATTTCTCTCTAGAATCTCACTTTACCTAATGTTCCTTATTCTGTCATTTTTTTATTCTAGAATGCCTCAACAACTTTCCATCATTCAAAGTGATGACGAAGTTACTCTCTCATTTTTTTTTATTCTAGAATGCCTCAACAACTTTCCATCATTCAAAGTGAGAACAAAGTTGAGGACGAAGTTACTGTCATAGTATATTCAATTTGCTCACCAACTTATAAGGCTGCTCATGTTGATTTGCTTTGTTTTTGTAAACTTTCTACATATGACCTAATTGGATATTGTGTTATAAAGATAGGAAATCCTTAAAAAGGAGCCGTAGCGGGAGCCGAATAACAAATCCTAATTTAGATGCTGAAGATGTTTCTCACGAAATATGGTGGCAGGAGGTAAGTCAATTTAGTTTTTTTCCCTCAAACTTTGTCATTTATTTTATTATTTTGATCATAAACAACATAATCTTTTGAGAAAACCAACATGGCGTATGTTTGTAGCAAATTAAATATAAAAATCAGTTTTCTTATGGGATTAACTATATAAAATAAAAATTAACTCTAAATAAAACATGCATTCACTCTATACAATTTGTCTATAGAATCTCATTTTACCTAATGTTCCTTATTCTCTCATTTTTTTATTCTAGAATGCCTCAACAACTTTCCATCATTCAAAGTGAGGACGAAGTTACTCTCTCATTTTTTTATTCTAGAATGCCTCAAAAACTTCCCATCATTCAAAGTGAGGATGAAGTTGAGGACGAAGTTACTGTCACAGTACATTTAATTTGCTCAACAACTTATAAGGCTGCCCATGTTGATTTGCTTTGTTTAAGCAAACTTTCTACATATGACCTAATTGGATATTGTGTTGTAAAGATAGGAAATCCTTAAAAAGGAGCCGTAGCGGGACCCCAATACCAAATCCTGATTTAGATAATGAAGATGTTTCTCACGAAAAACGGTGGCAGGAGGTAAGTCAATTTAGTTTTTTCCCTCAAAATTTGTCATTTATTTTATTATGTTGATCATAAACGACATAATCTTTTGAGCAAACCAACATGGCGTATGTTTGTTGCAAATTAAATATAAAAATTAGTTTTCTTATGGGATTAACTATATAAAATAAAAATTAACTCTAAATAAAACATGCATTCACTCATATAGAATTTCTCTCAAGAATCTCACTTTACCTAACGTTCCTTATTCTCTCATTTTTTTTATTCTAGAATGCCTCAACAACTTTCCATCATTCAAAGTGAGGACGATGTTGAGGACGAAGTTACTGTCATAGTATATTCAATTTGCTCACCAACTTATAAGGCTGCCCATGTTGATTTGCTTTGTTTTTGCAAACTTTCTACATATGACCTAATTGGATATTGTGTTATAAAGATAGGAAATCTTTAAAAAGGAGCCGTAGCGGGAGCCGAATACCAAATCCTGATTTAGATGCTGAAGATGTTTCTCACGAAATATGGTGGCAAGAGGTAAGTCAATTTAGTTTTTTCCCTCAAACTTTGTCATTTATTTTATTATTTTGATCATAAACAACATAATCTTTTGAGAAAACCAACATGGCGTATGTTTGTTGCAAATTAAATATAAAAATCAGTTTTCTTATGGGATTAACTATATAAAATAAAAATTAACTCTAAATAAAACATGCATTCACTCATATACAATTTCTCTATAGAATCTCACTTTACCTAACGTTCCTTATTCTCTCATTTTTTTATTCTAGAATGCCTCAACAACTTTCCATCATTCAAAGTGAGGACGAAGTTGAGGACGAAGTTACTCTCTCATTTTTTTATTCTATAATGCCTCAACAACTTTCCATCATTCAAAGTGAGGATGAAGTTGAGGACGAAGTTACTGTCACAATACATTCAATTTGCTCACCAGCTTATAAGGTTGCCCATGTTGATTTGCTTTGTTTATGCAAACTTTCTATATATGACCTAATTGGATATTGTGTTGTAAAGATAAGAAATCTTTAAAAAGGAGCCGTAGCTGGACCCCAATACCAAATCCTGATTTAGATAATGAAGATGTTTCTCACGAAAAATGGTGGTAGGAGGTAAGTCAATTTAGTTTTTTCCCTCAAACTTTGTCATTTATTTTATCATGTTGATCATAAACAAAATAATCTTTTGAGAAAACCAACATGGCGTATGTTTGTTGCAAATTAAATATAAAAATTAGTTTTGTTATGGGATTATGTATATAAAATAAAAATTAACTCTAAATAAAACATGCATTCACTCATATACAATTTCTCTCTAGAATCTCACTTTACCTAACATTCCTTATTCTCTCATTTTTTTTATTCTAGAATGCCTCAACAACTTTTCATCATTCAAAGTGAGGACGAACTTGAGGACGAAGTTACTGTCATAGTATATTCAATTTGCTCACCAACTTATAAGGTTGCCCATGTTGATTTGCTTTGTTTTTGCAAACTTTCTACATATGACCTAATTGGATATTGTGTTGTAAAGATAGGAAATCTTTAAAAAGGAGCCGTAGCGGGACCTTAATACCAAATCCTGATTTAGATAATGAAGATGTTTCTCACGAAAAACGGTGGCAGGAGGTAAGTCAATTTAGTTTTTTCCCTCAAACTTTGTCATTTATTTTATTATGTTGATCATAAACAACATAATCTTTTGAGAAAACCAACATGGCATATGTTTGTTGCAATTTAAATATAAAAATTAGTTTTCTTATGGGATTAACTATATAAAATAAAAATTAACTCTAAATAAAACATGCATTCACTCATATACAATTTCTCTATAGAATTTCACTTTACCTAATGTTCCTTATTCTCTCATTTTTTTATTCTAGAATGCCTCAGCAACTTTCCATCAATCAAAGTGAGGACGAAGTTACTCTCTCATTTTTTTATTCTAGAATGCCTCAACAACTTTCCATCATTCAAAGTGAGGATGAAGTTACTGTCACAGTACATTCAATTTGCTCACCAAATTATAAGGCTGTTGGTTTGCTTTGTTTTTGCAAACTTTCTACATTTGACCTAATTGGATATTGTGTTATAAAGATAGGAAATTTTTAAAAAGGAGCCGTAGCAAGAGCCCAATACCGAATCCTGATTTAGATGCTGAAGATGTTTCTCACGAAATATGGTGGCAGGAGGTAAGTCCATTTAGTTTTTTCCCCCAAACTTTGTCATTTATTTTATTATTTTGATTATAAACAACATAATCTTTTGTGAAAACCAACTTGGCGTATGTGTGTTGCAAATTAAATATAAAAATCAGTTTTCTTATGGGATTAACTATATAAAATAAAAATTAACTCTAAATAAAACATGCATTCACTCATATACAATTTCTCTCTAGAATCTCACTTTACCTATTGTTCCTTATTCTCTCATTTTTTTATTCTAGAATGCCTCAACAACTTTCCATCATTCAAAGGGGGGACGAAGTTACTGTCATAGTACATTCAATTTGCTCACCAACTTATAAGGCTGCCTATGTTGATTTGCTTTGTTTTTGCAAACTTTCTACATATGACGTAATTGGATATTGTGTTATAAAGATAGGAAATCTTTAAAAAGGAGCCGTAGCGAGAGCCCTATACCAAATCCTGATTTAGATGCTGAAAATGTTTCTCACGAAATATGGTGGCAAAAGGTAAGTCAATTTAGTTTTTTTCATTAAACTTTGTCATTTATTTTATTATTTTGATCATAAACAACATAATCTTTTGAAAAAACCAACATGACGTATGTCTATTGCAAATTAAATATAAAAGTCAGTTTTCTTATGGGATTAACTATATAAAATAAAAATTAACTCTAAATAAAACATGCATTCAAGTCTATCATTCAAAGATAAAGAAAATTAGGGTTAAGGTAATCCATGAGCTAAAAGTAGATTTTTAATTCGGTGAATATTTATAATACAATTATATTTATTTATATATGTATAATTATATTTAATGATTCAAATAAAATTGTGAAATTAATGAGCATGTGTTAGTGTAACGCCACATGAATACTTTCATTTAAAATTTATATATCCTAGTGAAAAGTTGTGTTTGTAAAAAAATTAAAAATTGTATAGGTTTCTTATTAAACATGTGAAATTATTGGAATATTTTATTAAGTTGATCATTAAATTAACAAATAAATAAACTATCGCCCAATTATAAATTCTATTAAGTTTTTGCTGCCACTAATCCCAACTACAAATTCCACCATAATATTGTAAACATAATTTCATCAATTAGGTAGAGTTTGATTTCTGGCTTTTTTTATTATTATACCGCTAAAATGAAAATTAAATATTATAATATCATTTTTTTTAAATTATATACCATTCTATCATATTTTTTTTTTTAAAAAAAATTGAAAGGTGAGAAATTGATATTCGTAAAACCGACTTCTCAATGAATCTTTTTTTTTTTAATATAATGAAGGGAAATCGGTGTGAAGGAAATCGATTTTCCATGTACA
>JBBPBS010000738.1:8851385-8876891 GCA_037974835.1 Cicer judaicum
ATATTAAAAAAAATCAAATAATTAAAAAAAATTGTACATGGGAAACCGGTTTCCCTCACACCGATTTCCCTTCATTATATTTAAAAAAAAAAAAATTCATTGAGAAGTGGGTTTTAAGAATATCAATTTCTCACCTTTCAATTTTTTTTTAAAAAAATATATGATGAAATGGTATATAATTAAAAAAGAGGATATTATGATATTTAATTTTCATTTTAGTGGTATAATAATAAAAAAAAAACTTTGATTTCACGTATCAATCATTAAATTAATAAATAAATAAATTATCGCTCAATTATAAATTCTATTAAGTTTTTGCTGTCACTAATCTTAACTATAAATTCCACCATAATATTTAGGTAAAATTTGATTTCACGTAGTCACGCGATCTTGATCGTTTTTACGAAGGTAAATAATTTATATTTAAAAATATATTTTATCACAAAAGTTGTGACTACAAAGAAACTAAGTTCATACAACTATAAATAACATTGATCCAACGTTTTTTTTTTGTTTAAATTTATATATTAGTTTTGATATAATGAAAACTCAATAAATGATTTTGACGTATTTAACGTTACAAGTATGAAGTATATTTCAAACACTTAATCTTATCATTTTGTATGATTTATCTTATTTGTAGGTATTTTATCGTTTTATAGTATTGATTTAAATATTATGAATTTGTTTACAAATTTATCAAACTGTATTATTATTTATTGATATAATTTTTATTAATTTGAATAAATAAACATCATTTTTAGTAATAAAAAAATCAAGTTGATCTATTACCCTTACACGTACCTCATACACAAAATGAAGGATTATAGGAGCTTTGTTGAAAAACTACACTATGTATATTTAAAAAGATTACATCTCTTTTTAGTTTTGAGTTGGATAGATTATTTTGATCTTATAAAAAAACCAAACCTCCTCGTAGCGATTAAAATTAATGTCTATCGTGATAAATTGAAAACTATAAATCACGTTTATTTGATCAAACTTAATATTCAAATTAAAAAAAAAAGTCAATTATTATTTTACGTGTCTTTAATTTATATGATGATATATTTGATGCATTGTCTACTCTTTTAATTTATGCACACAAATAACATTGACATAATCGTCTCCATGCATTCACACTCATGAGCATGGTCCTAATTCCATATCATATTTACTAATAGGAGCCAAATCTTTGTCAATAGATAGACAATGATTGTCTTTTCGAATGAATAATGATGTAGTCATTTACTCTTCTATTTTTTTCTTAACAACCTCCTTAATTATATTGAAAAAAAAAGTATTTATGTTGCAAAAATGAAAGAGTGGATAAATCATTATTACATTGCAAAAGAGCTTTTAGCAGATGAATTATTTTTCTAGATTTTTAATATACATTTATATCAATTTTGTTAGTGATATGTTTTGTTGGTATTTATTGATAATAAAGATAAAGAAAATAACTCAAAGAAAATTTTTATTATAGAAAAATTAGACAATAAATTCTTTATTTTATCGTAATAAAATATTTAGATATACAATAATTTTTTTTATCTCTTAAAAATATTTGACTTTAATTTATAATTATCTATAAAATTATGCTAATAAACAATTATGATGTATTGATCACGTAAATTTCTTTATACAAACGATATATATCAATTAATTACTTTAGATAACCATACAACAACAAACTACTCATAAAATAATAATACAACACCCACACTACTTTAGCTTAGATGAAATTTTTTATTAGGGAATAAAACAACGAGATTTTTAAATTATAAAATAAAATATAAAAAAAATAAATCGAAGAGCTAAAATTAAAACCTACTATATATTAGAGTAAAAAAACATAAATAATTACTATTTACTTAATTATCTAAAATAAGAAAGAAAAGAAAAAAAAAAGTTAACGTGGTGGGTTCTTAAAAGAAAAAAGAAGTGAGTTGAATAGTAATAGTGTATTCAAGTGCAGTTTTTTTTTTTTGACCGCGACCACATGACGAACGAAACCCCGTTTTCAATGACCATACAAATATATCTTCTCTTTATTTATTGTGCATTTCCAACATAGCCCCTCTCTCCTCCGATCACCGGATTCCGGTGACCGGCGTCTACACCACTCAGATTCCGACAACTCGTAAACCCTAAACCAACCCTTCCCTCATGGATTCTCACCCCCAGTCTCAGGAACATGATCCCCCAAAGAAGAATCGTATATTCGCTTTCGTGATACTTATTCGATGGATTATCGCAATTCTATTACCCTTCATTTTCTTATTCTCTGTTCCCTTTCTTTTGGGTTTACTTCTTCTCATGCTCGCCGATTTTTCTGTCCCTAACCCCATTTCTCTCCCTTCACACTGCAGAATCGTCTCTACTGGTTAGTTATTTATCTCATTTTCGTGCTTTTCTCTATGACCTTTTAAGCTTAGTTTTAATTCTCACTGAAATTTGTTAACTCACTTGAATTTTGAGATTTGAATCTTTTAGTGCAATTGTTCTTTTTTTTCTCCTTGTATTTCAAAATAACAGTTACAAGTTTGGACTGGCTCACTAGTAATTTGCTTTAGATTCAGTATAATAAAGTATGAATGTTGATTAGTTCATCAGATGATATTACACACTTTAGCTTCTAAGGTGATTTGCTCATAATTAGTTCGTTGTTGCTTCTGGTGCTGCCCCAAACTTTTGAAGGAGAGACTTGGACACCACATAAACCTTAAGACATTGAATATATGAGTTACCTCTCTTATTTATATTTATTTAGCTCATTTTCAGTCGATGTGAGGTTAACCACTCATACTTGAATTCTATCAATCAATTCCCCCACTCTACTTGATCCACTATTGCACGAACCACTCATGCTCCGCCACCAATACCGCTTGTTGGGAGTCCACAGGAGCTACAACCGACTAATGATCAGGACCCCTAAGAGACCTGCATGTCGACCCAAAATCTTAAGATATTGAATATATGAGTCACATCTCTCGTATATCTTTCGTTTAGTTCATTCCTAAACGACGTGAGACTAACCACTCACACTTAAATTCTAATGATCTCCACCCATTATATTTTTGAAAAAAAATCAGATTTCAATATTTAGAGAAGCTATTTTAGAGTGTTTTATGAGAAAAATGGAGCAGCGTTTTTACTTCTTTAATCTTCAAAACAAGAAATGTGTTCATGTATTGTTTGTTAATTAATTTGTGAGAAAAAGGGTTAAATTATCCATGATATTCATATCTTTTATGAGCTAATGATTGGTGTGGTTTATATTTTTCCACTCTGATATTCATTTGACTAGTAATACTCATTTACTTTGAAGTTAAGAAGTTTCGAAAAGAATTGGAGGCATCTTTGTTTGTTTTAATTCACTCTAAATTGCATGTTATCATTTTTCTTACAGGTGTTGATATTAGATCATCTAAGATTTGTGAACTCGGATTGTCAAATTATAAAGCAAAGGACATTTTTCGTCATTTTGAAAGAAGTAAATTTCGCTGCCGTTATGAATACTATTGGGCTTCAGTATTCAAGGTTATTATAACTTGTTGCCAGTTTAGGTATTGTTTATTCTTATATAAAAGAAAATGTTATTTGCTAGAAGAAAAACAAGGCACAAATTAGAAGGAAGATAAGATTTTTCCTCAACAATGACTATGAGAAGGAAAATAATATTAACAAACATGTTCGTTATATAGAAGATATCCTTTGAAGAGATCGTAGTTGGATCACTAAGTAAAGACAGAGAAACACCCTGGAAAGTACAAGCATTACCCTCCATCTGAATACACCAAGGAACTACTAAAATTACTCACTGTCTAATACTTTTCCCTACTTGCTCCTTATACGTTCTCCGAAATTAATCAATGAGAACTGCCTAGAGTCAATAGACACATACATCCAACATTCGTCAATAACTTGAAATAGCTTATTCCAAACAGAAGTGGTCGCAGAATAATTTGAAGAGAACTAGGCTACTATTTCTGAGCTATAACATCATGAAACATGAATAGTAATCGGTGAAAGGAGATTTATGCCGCCTGCAAACCATAATCCTTTTACACAGTCAATCACTTGACTGTTTAGGTGTTAGTTACTATCACTGAATAATATCCTTCATGATCTTTCTTACTTTGCTCATCTTGTCCAAGTAATATATCTATCTATGCAGAAAACACGTTCACATCTATGACCACCAATTTATTGTGCATGTTTGTGCAATTAGCTTATGTATGGCCTATCCTATATTGTTTGTTATGATTACTATAAATTTAGATGATTCTTTTGAGTTGTTGTAAATTGTTTATGTTAACATTGTTTCAGGTGGAATACAAAGATCATTTTTCAGGTCAGAGACAAGTTGCATTTGCTGAGGCTCCGAGTGAAGCCCTTCCTCTTTATTGCAGGCCTAATTTTGGTGCTGCATGGTTGACACAGTACAAATTTAAGGTGGGGCCTTTAATTTGTGGTCTTTAATATTATGTTTATTAGCAGATATAGAAATATTTCGTGACAACCTGATATTATTTTAGAGTATCTTAGATAATTCATAAGATTCGAAAATACACAGTTTTAGTATCTGAGCTTGTATTCATCAAAAAAAGAGTATCTTAGCTTGACAGGGAGTCTTAGAAGATTTGATAACATCTTATAATATCTTGGATTATCACTTGAGATTAGTTTTCATATTTGTTAGTTATTATCAAGATTTATTCCCTATATAATTAGGTTTTGAAGTCTTGTATTATTATACCTAAGGGTTTGCGCCGGTCTTTTGTTTGTCAAATCATAATCATCAATCATAACAAACTGTATTCAGAATTCAAAGTCTTTTTTATTTTCTTGGCTCTTTTTCTAAAACCCTATAACTTCAACAATCTTATCATACTGAGCCTCATTCATTATATACAAACAATCAAACATCATAGTGGTGTCAGATATAGTAAAAGTTAACAATCCTTCCACTTACCATTTCATTAGAGGTCTTTGGTAGTGTTATGACATATTTATTCTCTCTTCTTCTTCGATTATATTAGGTCAATGAGACTTATGATTGCTGGTACACATCTGGCATTTCAAAAGTGCATTTATATCAAGACAATCTATTTGGTTGCCGTGCTGATGAGCAGTCTACTATTGAGAAGATTATACACTATTCTACACAGTGAGTACTTTAAATACTGTCCCAACCTACTTAATATTTAATTGCTAATTTGCTATTGTATCATAGTTTAGATTACTTAACTAAAATGGGATTGCAGTGTTAGAATTCATAATTTAACGCTTGTAAGTAGAATATGGTTAAGACTTAACATTCTGTTACCGTGTGAGCTTCATTTACTTGAAGACGGGAAAAAATCTTGGGCTTAGCCTTGAACCGGTGGGTGGAGATCTAGGTCAAAAACTCAACCATCAGTTCAAATTGTGGCAGCTACTCCTCGACATACTGAAAAAAATATGCCAAAGAAAAAATTGGTTCAGTCAATCTTAGTCCTCATTTAAAAATGTTTAGTTGTCATTTTTGTTCAAAAGGTTCAGTGAACAAAGAAATGGAAATGTTGTTTCTAGATTGAAAGTGGTGAAATATAGAGTCAGTTCTCATGGTAAGCCTATTATTTTCAACAAAAATGTGAAAAGCCCTACTGATCCATACAAGTCAGTGACAAGAATGTGTTCCCATTGAAGGGTAGGTTAGTTGGAATGTGGTTGAGTTGTAACATCTTTTCATTTCTTTGGCTACATTACATGCTATATAAACCTGGATAGTATGCTATAATCCTATATCCTATTCTATAAACAATCTTTGGTGGAAACATGATTTGATTGAATTGTTAATTTGATGTGCTTCGACGTAATAAAGAGTCCACTCCCCACCACTTTCTCATCTTGAAGATGCTGATGCTGTTTTACAATTATGAATTACTTTCATGACAGTTGTGTATGGACAACCTCTAAGGTCCTCCAAATTTATAAATTGTGCATAGTGATTTTTGTGTCAAAAAAATTATGTTGAGTAGCTTTCATATAGACCTATGTATTTTTATTTTGTGAAAAATTCAATATTTTTTTATCATCCGATTATTTATATATGCGTGTATCTCAAATCAGGGCCATGGAGATGATAAATTACTGGATTTCTGATAACAGAAGGAGGATCAAGTATTGGAGGTGGGAAGTAATAGTTGGTGTCGTGTCTGGATTTGCAACATCTTTGATCTCCATAACCTTTATTATGTTCCTCAAACTACTGCTATCTTCATTACGCCAATCTTTTGCAGCATGGATACTTTCTTGGCATGTCAATGCTGTTCTCATCAGGCGCACGTGTTTTCTTTTTGCATACTTATCTTTTGTGGGTTGGTTAGCTATTGAATATGGGAAGAGGCTTGGTCTTATGGATATTTTTAGATTACCTAGATCATAGCACTTATTTTGGTGTAGTGCTATGTCTTTTGGTTGAATCTCCATGTAATGTATTATTATAATTGGAGCAGATGACATTCTTGTTCCATCTGCGCCAATAAGGAAGTCATGTATAGTTCGAGCGGGAATTAAAATGTAATAGTTCAATTAAATAGACTCAGTTCCTGTTATTACTTCAGGAAAAAGTTCAAGCTCTTAGTTAAAATAGCATGTTTAGCAAAAGTTGTCTTACATCAAATATGCCCTCTTAAGCTCCTGATACAAATGACAGTGAGTCACAGACACAATTAAAATAAAAATGTTGTAAAAGCTATTGTGGTAGCTTTTGAATTGATGAGATTAGTTCAGTAGAAATGTGTGCATCAACAGAGTCTATTTAAGCTCATGTATACTTCTGTGGTTGCCTACCTCTCATCACGCAGTAGATCATCTTTCCGTAGTGTAGCTTCCTGATGACTGCACGGTGCCACCATAGAAATGTTTGTGAAGGCAAATAGCTTGGATGCGACAAACTCATAAAATTGCTTGAAGAGGATTTATTTATCTTTTCAAGTGAATGTTAGTTGAAATATGAGAGGAAAAAATGAGAGGATATTTGTGTAAAAGAATTGTCATCTTTTCACACAAATATACTCAAAGGATATCTTTTCATGGTGGTGAGTATTTAGCAACTGCCCTGTAACAAATTTCCTTTTTATTTTACTAAACGATTCAGTTTTTAGATGTTTTAGTAATTGAGGATTATTAAGTTCAATAAAAATACTCTCAACAAAAAGTTCAATAAAAACATAAAATAGTAAAAATTAATTTGGATGAATAAATAAGGCACCTGTAGGCTGTTATAATAATGAAATAAAATTTGGTTATTTTTATTAAACAAAAAAGAATTTGAAAGTAACAATTTATTATTTCATAGAAATAAAAATGTTGTCAGCATAAAGATATCGAAGATATTGAGGTTGGTAAATACGCATGACCACGTTTAAATTTACCAGATTAATTTATATGGCTCTAATCCATCGTCCATGCTCCTCAAATTTTAAATAACAGTGAGTTTTTGCCAGATATACAATGTCATACAAATAACTCAGAGATTCCATGCATTTATATTTTGCAAATAGACTCCAAAGGTTCACTATTGATCAGTGTTTTTGCTTTTACCTAAGCTGTTTCATCCGCAAATTAACTGTGGTGATATTTTCTTGTAATAGCTTGTCTAAGTACTGAATTGTTTCTGAGGAGGATAAGGATATAACAGGGGAAACAAAATATTAAATCTTTCCACTTTCTGATAAAATTCTTTCAATTTCTTCGAGGAGGCGCTCCTTTTCATCTGCCAAGTCTTCATTCTGCTTCTGAAGGTCCTCTATCTGCTTTGTTTGTTCAGAATCCTTCCTGAAAAAATCATATTGTATGTTTACTTTACATTCAATGGTTTATCAATAATGGCTATAGTGGTGCCATAGCACTTTATCATAGCAAAATATCAACAAACTGCTATTTTCTGCTATTGACAACACCGTACGAAAGAGCATTACTAGTTCAATTGAAACTGTTGCTTCCATATGTAAATGCAATGGTGCTAATGACAGAAATTGTTTGTGTTAAAGTCTTTGACTGCTTCATAAATGCTTTTCTATGCAGTACTCTTTCTATATTGCAAATGTTTGCAATCCAAGAAAAATGATTGATTCTATGATATTTATCTTAGTAGGAACTTATATTTGATTACCTATTCATAAAGGACAAATTGAGCTTTAGTGATCGAACTTCCTTCTCAAGGTTTTCGCATCGCTTCAAGACAGCTTGCATATCTGAGGGAACTGTTGGTGTCAAGTTTCGTTCCTTTGCCTCAGCCATTCTGCATTGCAAGATTATTAAATTAGAAATATGCATCCAATACAATATTAGTTTGGAAGAGACTCTCTTAATCTTTTTCTAGGAATAATTTTACGTACTTTCTTGAGCGCTCCACCCTACGCTTTTTTGTGGTGTCCACCTTGTCATCTGCACAATTATTTGGTTAAAGAGGAAATAAAGATAGCCTAATCTTGATTTGTGAAAAGAACAACCAAAACTTTTACTCAAGCACTTATTCAACATTTTCTCTTTGTCACATGGCCAAGATAATTACATCAAATTATGTGCATAGAAGGTAATATTTGAAATTATATTACTAAATTGTAGTTCCAATACTGTAAATCTTGCAAAATTGTCATTATTAAGATTAACATGGTTGATTTACAATTATAAAAAAAGAATATAACTAATTCATGAAAAAAAAATTGTAGTTACTAGTGTGGTTAAAGTTACAAGCATTTTAACATGGAAGTTTTTGTGTTTTCTGATACGTATTCATGCTAATTATCTATTGATGTTTCTGGCATATCTTTTATTCACAAAAATTGCTCCTGGACATAGAATTTGAGTTTTCTAAATTTAAGGTCAAAAGCCTTGGAATAGATCAAGCAATAAAGAGAACAATGACTCCATCTAATCTTGAAAATAAATGGCTACCTGAGACAGCTGATGTTATAGATCCATATCTTTCTAGACTTCTCTTCTGCAAAATTTAACCAGATTAGCCTCCAAAAAGTTAAAAATAGTTAAAATTTCTAGGTAAACTATAGTTCTAGAGAATATATGTTATTATAAGAGTAGGTTATACCTTTTTGTCATCTTTCAGATTATCCATTATCTGTTCTCTGAAACCTACATTTCCACAAAAGCACAACTACAGTCTATTAATGTTTTAAAAACTGAACTGAATATCAAACCAGAAAGACCTCCAGATTATAGTTCAACTACTTTAAACCGCTCAAATATCTGAACCATAGACAATGCTGGTTCACGGTTCAACTGGTTGAACCATCTGATTCGGTTTATTAAACATTGAGAATATGTATAGATATGAAATACTATCGCTAATGAACATGTTGTAAGACTCAAAATGTTCACTGAACAATGATTTAGGTAAATTGATATAATTCCACAATCACGTACTAGATATACCTTTGACTTTATTTTGAGTGCTTTCTCCCACTTGTTTCCATGAACTATCACAAAGAGTTTGATTTGAATTGCTTGGACCTTCACATGCATCTAAACCAGATGAAATTACTGGTGCAGCAGCAGAGGATTCACTCTGAGAAGGTTCTCCAGAAGCTGTTCCGCCGTGTATTTGGTTTGCTTGATTTGCAAAACCATCCAAGACAAAGTTTGTGGTTCCTTCAAGTGTCTCCATGAGTTCAGGATCCTTAACTTGATCCGTAAAGTCTCCTTGAACATTTACTATCTTTTGATGACTCCAATTTTGTTGTTCTTCATTAAAACCAGATTGGAAAAGAGGTTCTTGAATACAAAATATTTCATTTAAGCCATCTCCTGATGCTTCTTTCTCAACTTGGACGCCAAGTCTCTTGCGCTGCAATGTACCTTTTAGCATACTTACACAAGATGAAACTTTATCTGCATCAACCAATTGATGTGTGTTGAAGGTAGATGAAGATGAGGGTGATGGAGACATCATGAATGAGCCCTTTTGGCTTGGAAACTCACACATAGTAAGGTAATCAAAACCATTGAAGTTTGTAACTTCTTGTTTCATAGTGTTTGTACCATGCAGTGGGGCCATGCACATGGATTCTATTCCTTGTGTTGCTTGAACGTTTTGCATTTCGGTATACCTTCGCCTGCAATGAAGCCTAAAAATTTAAGCAGTTTGAAAATTTTCTCTAGAACAGTTGAAATTAACACACAATAACAATGGAATAGAACTCTAAAACTTCAGAATCTTAAGTATGTCTTTAGCATGAATGTAACAGTAGAAGAAACTAAGTAACTATCAGATGAACTAATATAGTTGTATGGTGATGAGAATTTGGGATAGAGTTAAGTAAATTATCATCTAAGTGTATATTTTGAACATGATTTTGAAGAGCATTTATACAAGGTTTGATAATGATACCGCAATTCAGAAGACCGGCTTCTTGTCATTCGTTGATCGGTAAGAAACCAGGCCTGCATTGATAATGAGACATCTAATGATTATGAAGATTTATTGAACTAAGGCTTCATCAAAGGAGTTTTATATCAACAAACCTTGGCTAGAAACACGTTACTAGATTGCAATTCTCTATCAACAGGATCTCTGATGAAAATTGACAGCAAAGTAAGTTACAATATTGAACAACTTTCTCAATTAAATTAATTGCTGTATTGGTGAGAAGAAAAATTACAATTAACATTATCAGGAAGGAGAAATAAACTCTAGTTAGAATGTTAAATCACATGAAATAAAATTAGGTTTCGAAGTATTCCATATGTATATCTGTTTGAGCAAGACTAGATCATTTACCTGATTGGAAAATTGAAATCACCTGAAACATCATTTGCCAAAAAGTTATTTTGAATGCATGATTTATCATTGTTTCTTCCTTCTGAAGCCACACCAACATGTTGCTGACTAGACATATTAACTATTTCAGTGGAAATCCTGCAGTTTTACATATCACAATAGGGTCAAAATATCAAAACAGGAGAGAATCAGAACTAATACATAAGAAAAACATAAAACAGTCACGAGAAAATTTTAATATCACCACAACAAGAAAAACAAACTAAATTTTTTTAGTTAGATTCTAGCCATTTTATGCTTATATTATTCAAACAATCATACACTGAGCACTTTCACATGTTAAAGGATTAACTGGAAGCCCTAGCTTACTTTGAAATTCACCCTATTAATACTTTAAAATGTGCATAGTTCACTAAACTACTAAAATTTGTCACTAAACTTCTAAAAAGTGAATATTTCACAAACATATACTCGCCTCTTCGATAATCGACTGTTGAGTCCCATGCTTGATGAATTGTATCCCTGATTTAGGAAACAATGATACATCAAATGAAAGGAATTGTAATAAAAAATGTAGCAAAGGAAAACAAAAGCAATTATATCCAATTGTAAGTTCCCCAAAGAATTATATCATGGAGATATGAACTATGCAGGGTAAAAAATCACCTAACAAATAATGTGATTATATCATGAATGAAAAGATTGGGATAGATGATTCTAGATTTTCAATTTTGATATAGTCAACTAGTATATATGCTCAAATACACAAATCTTAGAGATGTAATAAAGTTGAAGAATTCTCTGATCATATAAATATGTCATGAAGCAAAAACTTGCCTCTTCATTTGTTAGCCAGCGTTTGAAAAGCTCCTCGCTATCGGTGCGAAAGCTCTGAGAAACAGTCTTGAAGCCTAACATCTCCATGGTAGGTACCTGCATACCAATAGGACTCTCCATCATTGTCTTCAAAAACAAATCCTCACTTGAATTCTTGTATAAGCCAGAAAATCCTCTCCCTTCCATTATTTCAGCACTTGAACCTGTTTTCAACTCAGTTTTTTGATTCAGATCTTTCAAGTTTCATCAAATTATTTTCAACTGAATTCTTTATCATCCACCATAATAATCTTCTCCAAAATCAAGGGAATGAATACTCAATGAAAAATTCAACTCACATCCCAATTCTTCTAATTAGAAAAAAAAAAGGAAGAAAGAAAGAAAGAAAGAAAGAAAGAGTCAACTACTATGAGTTCATGAACTGTTTTATTCCAAAAGCATAGAAACTAATTAACATGCAACAATTAAAGGAACAGCTCCCTACAACAATTTACACGTGAAGCTGGAAAGAAATCTTTGATAGATTAATAAATAAACTCAATCTTAAAACTTGGCATTTACTGTGGTACATAACTTATATTACAAACTAAAATAGTAAGTATTTTTCTTTTCTGATTTTTTTTGTCATAAGAATTAATAAATAAAGTATTAGAGGAGTAGTGGCATCTAACTAAGAGTGGAAAAAATAATCCAAAGATTCCATGTACCATTCATTTGTCTCTTGTGTACAATGAAAGAGAGTTTTTTTGAGATGGTAAATGTTACTAGTCTTCAAAGGTTAGAAACTGCCTGTGGAAATTTAAAGGGCTGGTTTAAAAGTGAGAAAAGTTTGTAATAGCTTTTGAATGAAGCTAAGAGAATCATGTTGATTAATTTAATGACAATTTGGTCACCTTTAGGTAATAAAAAAATTAAATGCCGCATGGTGATGCAATTGGATGATGGTGTTTTGAAAGGGATGTTAAGGAACATTGATTGGTTGTTTTTTGTTTTAAAATAGGAAGCTGTTAAGGTGGCTCTTTCATTGTTTGCTAAGCATTTTTCACCTCATGTCCATTCATTTCTTTATTGGACTGTGAAATTTTGATTCTGCTTTTATATTAAAGTTTCAAATTCTAGTTATGTTTTATGATCCATTGGTTACACACGACGAATTACATTTGAAGCTGTATGTAATATTATTTCTTAAAATATTTTTAAAAAATGATAATTATTGCTATGATTATTTTTCTGGTAGCTCTATGTTAAGGAGAAGTTAGAAAATGAAAAGGTTTGTAACTATTAGTTTAAATAGTTATTTTTTAAACTTGTAAATAGATCATGGAAAGTATAAAACGTTATTCAAAATAATTATATGATATGTAATTGTTTTCTTTAAATATTTGAATTATTTTATCGTAAAACGAAATCTCTCATCAATGATATTTTATTGAAGACTAAATTAATTATTAAATTTAGATAATTAAATAAATTAATTTGTCAATTAATTATATGAGAACTAATTACTGTAAAATTAGCCTATGATTCAAGGCAAACTTAAAAAAAAAATAAACTACATTATCCTATAATTTTTTTGTTATGCACACCCTCAACTTTTAGTTTTGCTCCTTATCCAAATACTCTCATTCTCTTCCTTGCCTCACATACAATACACACAAAGACTTCTATTGAGAAATATGTGTTTAATAATATTGAGGATGACAAAATTCATATTTCAAATGGAGTTAAAATCGAACTTTATGAATATTTTAAAACTAAAAATCTCTTATTATCAAAGAACAAACTGTGATATTCCAACTCAATTCGACTTTTATTAAAATTCATTAATCTTGCTTCATTCACATGCTATGATTATGATAAAGTTAGAGTAAAAAAAATAATTATGATAAAGTTAAACAAGCAAAATTATTATTAACCTTTTTTGAAATAAAGAAAAATAGAAGAGTGAATTATCACTTACATCCACTTTAATCCTTATCTACTACATTAGAAGAGAAAATGGGTATCTCCATTTCCCATTATTATATCAATTGTAAGATAATATGCTTCAATTAAAAGATCAAATATTATATCAATTGCAAAAGGGATAAATATTATAAACTATTCACAAGAGTTAGATAGCTCTTCGTTAGAAAATCAACTATTGGATTTTTTTTTTTGTCTATATACAGTAGAGGTGGATAAATTGAACTAAACTGGTTTTTTAGTTTGAAAATATCGGACCGAGTTGAACTATTTTATAAACTAGTGCACCGATTTATTACTTTGAACCGAATCAAAGCGATTTAACTTAGTTTTTTTTGGTTTATATAGGCCAAATTTTATATAATTATCCTTAATTACTTCTAAAAAAAACAAATTCGATTCAAGTTTTTTAAAATAAAAATCAGTTCGGTTCAGTTTTTTCGAATTAAAAACCAGTTCAATTCGATTTTTTTAAACTAAAAATCGATTCGGTTCAACTATAATTTTAAAAAATCAATTCGAAAACAATTTGATTCTTAATTTTTATAAATCAGTTCAATTTAAAAACAATTTAGTTCAGTTCAGTTCTGCAGTTTGATTTAGTTTTTGGTTTTTTGAGACCCTAATATATAGAACTATTTTGGAATTTAATAACTACATATTTGTTTTTTTTTATTCAACTTCATACTTTGTTGTAGAAACTTCTATAAATACAAAATTTCCATAGTGCGATGAGATCCTTTGGTTCTTTGTTTGCTCACTTTAAAATAATAATATCACTTCATCATGAGAACTCCATCCATTTTGGAATGTGTTTGTACTGTGTATCCTAAATTCCTAATATTACTGCTTTCTTAATCTTTTACAATACATTAATTATATGTTAACATATTTCACATATATATACACTATCTAATCATCTTTCACCATTTTATCAAACATTCACATTTTTCCTTCCTTTGCAAGAATAGTGTTAAAAAAATGGAGACAAAAATAGAAGAGCACTTTGTGCATGGCAAGGTAAATGGTGAGGTAATTACAAGGTTTTGAAGAGTTAAACCTAATTTTTTTTTAAGTAGTGTTCCAATATTAATTTACAACTATATTTCATCTTTGTATAACACTTATTTCAATATATATTTTATTTAATTAATTTAGTTTTAATATTCAAATGACACCCTCTGACTAAGACGACTCAAATTTTAAATTTTAAAATTTAAACTTTAAATTTTAAATTTTAAACTGTATGATATTAATCAAAAAGTTCAAATATATAAACAACAATAATTCAAATTCCCAATTTGATAGAATAAAATAGAGCATAATGACATTCTTACAACCATACATGTATACGGTTATTAATTAATTAATTAATTTTTTTTTTTGTGATAACATGCACTACAACTATTATATATGTGAATTGTGATGTATTAAATATATTAAAAACTTGCTCTAACACCCTTGCGACTTACTAATTTGGTTGGGACAAAAAGATAAGGACATGATTAAGCCCGTCTCCTAATCATGCAACTAGTCAACTTAAAGGCAAATTATTCAATATATATATACTTCTTGTATCCTTTGATAGCAATTACAATAAGCTAGCCTTTAAATAAACACAAGATTTTAAGTTTGTTGGTTTTTGTTGAACCAACAGCTAAAATTTAATTAATTGTATTAAGTTTAAATTTGTTGGTTTTTGTATTAATGTACTTACTCCAAAATAGAATATAAACAAAAATAATATTTAAAAATTAATATATTTACTAAAAAAAATAAAAAAAATATATCAATTTTTCACATAATATTTTATTTTGTATTTCATAAGTATGTTACATTGTTATGATAGTTTATTTCCATGTTTTAAGTGCTTTTCGTTGAGGTAGATGAGAGATTTCTTACGAAGTAATTAAAAAAATATGAAAATAAACTTCCAATTATTGAGTATCTTTCTATAATGGTTTTTTTGCAAAAATTAATTTTTTTTTTATATTAAAAAATGTAGAGCGAAGATATAATGTCTCAATTCAATCTATGAAAGACTTTATGGTTCATTAAACAATAATATACCAAGAGATTTATATTTGTCCCCCTACAATGACAATCAAAAGAATTTCTATATTTTGAATTTTTACAATAGTTTCATCTAATTTCTCTTTAAGCATTTATGAATTGTGAAATATTATAATTAAAAAGCTCAAGAGTCAAACGCTAGTCTAAACTGACATTAATTATTTAAGCTAATGCCCAAGACTAGATAATATTTTTAAAAAAAATATTATTTAAAGAATAAATAATAATAAAGATTTAATTGATATACATTATATATATAAATTAATTTTAAACTAACATTCAATAAAAATGAACTATTTCATTCCTATTTTTGTAAGTAAATATTGAAATTGACAGTATAACATGAAAACATAAAAATTTATTATTATATATAAGTGTAAAATTAATTGATATCACGTCTGAGTTATTCATTAAACTCTAATGAATAGTGATAATTAGTTCTTAAAGTATATGTACATTTTGTCAGCAAAAAAGTACATGTGCATCATTGCAGGCATAATTAGAGCAAAGAAATGGACAGACATTGATTTTTAATGTATATTTGTTTGGACTTTTGAATATCAAAGTCAAACTATGAAATGTCATAATAATTCAAAGGGAATATTCGGTTCATCCCGGCAATGGTTACCCAAATTTTCAACAAAAAAGACAAGGCTACTCTTTTTAGCTTTTGTGAGAATGTGACAGCCTCTAAGAGTTGAGAATCAAAATTAATAACTATTTAATTAATCACTAATTAGTAATTAGAGGCTCTTTCTTTGATGAGTCGGCAACATTTTGTTTCCTTGGTGACAAAGGTTGACCTATACAACAGTGTCTATCATTATTGACATTGACATTTTATGTTAAAAATGTTGTTTTCTTTTGACAATCTTCCATATTTTTAAATTTTTTTATATTACATAATTAATGTCAATTTTACCTCAATTCAGTGTTATTTTTCAATGCCAGCCTAGGTAATTTAGTTTAACAAATATCTTTAGATTGATATAGTTAGAATTTTGAGTATTATAGAATGCATTTGATGTATTAGTATTACTCAAGTAGAACTAGATTTGGATTCTCTAAACTATATTGAATTTGAGCCTTGTAAATGACAAAATGTGTTTGAGAAAGAAGATTGCATTAAAGATGATCAATTAAATTAATAGACGAAAATAAATTATTAACTAAGACAGTCACAAAATGATGATTATCATTAAATTATTAATAACTTTTTGTTCTTCAATATAGGCCCATGTGATTTAGGGGGTGGGAACATAGATTCTTTGGGTGTACTCTTTTCCACCCCTATCTCTTTTATAATCATTATTACATCATTTTTAATCAAAGTTTCATTTCTGATTAAATTATCACTTGCTTTTATAGACAATAATTTGAAGGTTCTTCAAACTTAGTACTTGCCATTGCAAGAAGTGAAAACGTTTTATTTTATAAAGGAATCATTTAAGTTGTTTTTCAAACACATAAATTCTTGAGTGCCATATTACAATTGAAACAATCAAACTAACAATTGCAAACAAATTTCAACATAGGCTATAACTGCATTACAATTGAAAGACACATAAACTGTCACAACATCCTAGAAATAGTAAAAGTAAAATTTGCAATACTAAAATGTTACAACTTTAAAAGTTTCTGAGTTTGTTACAACATTCTCTTTTGCCTAAAATGTCGTATACCGCTAGCCCTGCAAGATGAATCTTAAGCATTCAACGATATACCAAACTACTATCAATCATTTAGAGCTTAGTATATCTCATCATCGGGGATATTTGGGGTTAGGAAATCCATATCATCGGTGTTTAGTGTTGCTTCCACCTGTTCTGGCACTGGCATAAGAGGAATAATCATATCGCTATCGATTACCCCGTCAATAATTCCATATTCAACTGCTTCAATTGGAGACAAATATCTATCCCTATCGATATCTTTCAGAACTTGTTCAAGTGAGCGACCAGTGAAGTCGGATATAATTCTCGACACATTATTCTTGCTGTGCATGACTTCTTTAGCTTGAATATCTACATCTATAGCTTGTCCACTAGCACCTCCAGGTGGTTGAGTAATCATGATTCGGGTATTGGGCATAGCTAGCCGCTTACCTTTGGTGCCACCACCGAGAATGATGGAGGCTGTTGATGCTGCAATGCCCATTGCAATTGTGGAAACATCAGCCCTCACAAGCTGTACCGCATCGTAGATAGCCATTGTAGCACTAGATAAATTATAGAAAGCAAAATAAGTCAGCCACGATAAAGGATGTAAGGCATCAAACAGAACAAACACTTACAGTGAAAAACAAAACATGCAGAAAAGAAAGTTAATTAATAACAAGTTAACAAAAGGAAGACATCAGACACGACATGACTCCAAACAACTATGCCAATTTTAACATAAACAGCACGAAAGAGAACATATCTATCTAAATGAATAGACACTAGCACTAAATGAAATTAAGGAAATGAACCAGATATATGGCCCTTTTGATATGGCCTTAGTTCTCATTACTAGAATGGAGAAAGATAAGAGTACAAAAAATACCAATGGCTAAAGAAAAAATAATTCATCTAAGTGGAGGTCTATAGTCTCTTTACATATACATCCAAAGGTACTAAATTGGAGTAATCATTATTATTAGATGAAGACCATGAAAATTAAGACAATCGTTTTATTGCATAAAAGATGTCGCTGCAAGTAACTGTGGTTTGAAAGTTCTAGCATTCCTCTCCAACTATAGACACCAAATAATAAATAACAGCAAACATAGAGCACAGCCAAGAGGTCTTTCACATATTATTTTCGATAAAATATCCAAGATTTGACGTCCTAAAATCTCTTAAAACTGATGTTAGAGAGTGGCCAGTGATTTCTTGAAAGGGACTGTTGAGATGTTGTAATTCATTGTAATCAGATTTGTTATTATTGTCTCCTTATCATTAGATTTTATATTTATAAGGGATGTTTTATTTAATTCTACAATTCTGGGGGCATGTTGTTTACTACTGGGGACATATTATGTGCTAATTTGATTACAAAAACACAGGATAAAGAACAAATCTATATAATTAGATTTGTACAAAAAGCCAAGATGCAAACATCAAGTCCTCAAACATTTTAACATGGCAACAGGTCTCAACCTCCCAATTTAAACTTGTCTCCTTGATCATTACATTTGTCCATAAAATTGGCTCTCGCTACTCACAAGAAACACTACATATGTGTGTGTACAAAAAACCAAGGAGCAATAACAACGACACCTATTCTCACCAGGTCGCCAATGCAATAAAATTGTCATGTGTTTGGGCCTAAAATACAAAATTTACCTCGAAATCTCTCTAAGTCTCTAAGTGGTTTTCCAATAGTTTCCCTTGATCTCCCTCAACCTCTAACTATTAACCTATCCTCCTAGCACACCATACTATAACGTCCGTTTTGTCTATTCTCCAATCCATACTAGTGCTTTTCTACAGAATATAGAGCTGTCCATACATGACACTCAAACCACCTAAAAAGACATTCTACCATCTCTATAATGGAGGCTACCTAAACTTTCTCTGTAATGATTGTATTTCTAATCCGATCTTTAATTAAGCACAGTATATTGTAAGCCATGTTTTTAGACTCTCCTTGCCAATGCACTAATATTGAGTGAATTTCATTTGGGTCTCCAACTCACTCTTTCTGTATGGGATTCACGTGAAATTCACCCAATGACAGATGGTGTTTGGAAAGAGTGCATTGCTAGCATGTACCATATTGAATACATCATCTTCTAGTTCCTATGAGTGCTTTATAAGCTTCCATAGAAGTGTTGTAAGAGTCAAGTACCTAATACACGTCATATACAAGCAAGGCTCTTTCTTTAAGCATGTGTGCTTCAAAGGTGCAAACGGATGGCTGCATAAGGTTTGGTAATATATTGAACACAAACGAATTTTTACATATATTGGTTTGGCTTCTGGTGAAAATTAATAAAACAATGACAAAATGAGAGAAATAAATATTTTCCTACTTTACTTTTACTTTTAAAGAAAAATTTAGAGGGACGCAAATTTAGAAAATATATAATTCAAACATATTTCCAACCACGAACACAAATACTGATGCATTTAGAACCATCAAGAATATAAGAGAAATCATTGCCTATGCAAAGAGGGAAAAATAAAGAGCAAATAGAGTGACAAGTAAACAAGAGGATTTGTAATTTCCATCACTAACATTCCAGTGAATGGTTAACATGCACCAAAACATTCTATCAGAATCAATACGAAACAGACACAAAAATCATCCCAAATAAAACACACAACTCATGCTTGTCCAAACATAACTTATTAAACAAGCCTTTTATGTTTCATGTCTCTTTACTCGGAGCCTCAAGTAGCAAAATGTAATCAAAATAAGCAGAAATTAAACACAAAAGCCAAGCCACACCCAAAAATAGGTCACATTTGTCCTTCACACATTCTTATTTTACCTCAAAAATGAAGAGAATAGAGGACATGCACTGCCAAAGTAAATTAGGTTTACATCCTCATCCAATCAAAATCCAATATTTTGAAGTTATTTCTAAAATGAAGTTACAAAATGAGCTTATCTGGCAATATAATGAGAATAATACATGAATTATCATTGAATGTTATTGTAATACTAAAAATTTAATAACAATAATGTAAAAAACCCACAAAGGTCCATTTTTTTCTATTTCATTTCCAACCCTTTAATCTTATCTTCTCAATCCACCTTATCAAGTATACAAATTGAATCAAATTTCATAAACCCTTATCCAATTCCAAGACATACACTATAAGCATTCAAAAACTATGAAAAAAAAAAAACATTCATCTCACCTAAGAGAACCACCAGGAGAATTAATAAAAAGCTTAATATCTTTAGTAGGGTCTTGAGCATCCAAAAGCAACAACTGACTCATAATAGCATCAGCAACAAAATCATCGATTTCACTCCCCAAGAACACAATTCTCTCCCTCAACAACAACCCCATGGTATCTGATTCAGCGCCTCTGATGGCTCTTTCCTGCGTCTGGGGGGATGATAGTTGAAAAGTGATTGTGGGTTTTGGAATTAGGGATTCAAAGTTTGAATCTTTGGAGGGTTTTGAAGAAGGGGTAGTGAGGATGCAATTGAGTGTGGTTCTGCGAAATTGAGAAGAAGAAGTTTTAGGGTTGAAAGAGGAAATGGGTGGTTTTGAAAAGAGAGTAGGAATGCGTGAGAGAGAACGAGAAGGAAGGGAAGTTGAAGGGTGAGAAGAAGAGATTGTGAGGAAATCCATTGCGACTGTGAGAAATGAGACTCACTGAAACATGGTAAACTCCACTATATATTTATTTCTTGGATAAAATTTCAGAATTCCAAAATTAGTTTTCTTTTTAAATAAATAAATAAATTTTTATTTTATTTATAATATTATAAATATATTTCTTATAAAAATTTAGAATATTATAAATTAATTAATTTATTTATTTTATTTATAATATTATTAATTAATTCATTAATTTTTAAAGTACTATTTCATGCTAATAAATGTCGTTCATTTTCCCATTGATGCATGCATCCCACACATTGTTGCACACAATTGACTATTTTTTTTAGCAAGTCTCATTTTAATTGGAAGTACATTATGATATAACATATTGGCTCGCAAATATCGTACTGTTAATCAGGATACTGTATAAGTGTTTTTTGGACGAGGAATAATATTGGTTCTTGCAAAAATAGGTAATATTTCATGTTTATTTTTTATTGTCAATGCAAAGTGATAAATATCCTATTGGGCTATGTCCCATGAGCATGCGACATGTTTATGCAATGTCTCCAAAAATAAAAATCATCTTCGTTTAAATTTGACCATTAAGCTATAAGATGAGTTCTCAAATGTCCGACAATTGAACTCTAAAAACATAAAAATGATATTAAATTATTTGTTGAATATACAACAATAATAAATAAATTACCACAAAAGTAACAAAAAAATATAAATATGAAACTCATATTATACAGTGGAGTTTGGAAGCAATGATATGGTTGAGATCCACTATGATTGGAATGCCATAACCCATGAAGGGTGAATGTGATGGGTACAATGGGATTGCATGACATTTTTATAGTTTGAGATGAATGTATACAAAAGGTTGTTGGCCATTGTTAGACCAATTTGTAATAGTCATAAGCACCATAGTTAGTGCTAAGTAGTAGTATAAAAAGCATCAAACGTAACATTTCTTATATGTGAAGAGATTATAAAATAAACTCATGGGATGATGTAGGGAAAAGTTCATACTATTGTTTGATATATATATATTAGGAATTAGATGATAGTAGCGTGAACACATGGCACATTTGTGATGTGAATGGATTGAGAAGGAAAAAGGGAGATTTGCTTTGCAAGGAAATGTTTTATGTCTCTAGAAAATATTACACATGAATCACCAACCACCATAGTAGTAATATAAATTTCTTAATCAGCAAGTTATATTTATTCATATTCATCCCTCTATTGTAAGAATCATATAAAGTTAAATTAATGATATAAAAGATATATTTGAAATTCAATCAATAATATTAAAGATATTTATCCAATAACAATTCAAGATCAGGAGATAAATCTTATAAAAAAAGAGATAAACTTATTTAATCTCTATAATTAATAGGGATACAAGTTTAATCTCTATAAAAAAAAATATACGACTTTTCAATTTTTATTTTTACCCTTTAAACATTAAAAAGTCATGCAATCACTAATTTCTTATATAAAAAAATACAACATCCAGGTTCAAAACTGCTTCATTTAAAAAAAAATAATAATATATTTTACCCTTTTATTAACCTCTGCATAGCAATTATTTATTTATATCATAATCAAAATTATAAAAATATAAAAAAATCTATACGTGGAAATATTTGATAATTATAACTAAGAATTATTTTATAATATATTTTGTTGATGATAAATAATAATATTGAAAGTTACTCATCATACTAGTTTTTTCTTTTTGTGGAAAAAAATTCACCACACTAGTTTGAACAATATTATTATCTGCTTAATATTTATGATATAATGAAAATTAAACTTAATAAAGATTATTCATTTATATTCCCAAATTGACAATAATACCCTTTATTTCTTTTCAATTTTTCAATCATTAGACTTTGTACGATTATAATTTTATCAAAGTGTCAATTGTTTCACGTATCATATTGATTTATTGTCAATGCAAGTGATAAATATTCTAATGGGCTATGTGTCATGGAGGAGCATGTGCCATGTTTATCCCATTCGTGTCTCCAAAAATGAAAATCATCTCCGTTTAAATTTGGCCATTCAGCTATAAGAGGAGTCCTCAAATGTCCGACAATTGAACTCTAAAAACATAAAAATGAAATAAAATTATTTGTTGAATATACAACAGTAATAAATAAATTGCCACAAAAGTAAAAAAAAATATAAATATGAAACTCACATTATATAGTGGAGTTTGGGAGCAATTATATGGTTGAGCTCCACTATGATTGGAAGGCCATAACCCATGAAGGGTGAATGTGATGGGTACATTGGGATTGCATGGCATTTTTATGGTTTGAAGTGAATCTCTACAATAGGTTGTTGGCCATTGTTGGGCCAACTTGTAATAGTCATAAGCACCATAGTTAGTGCTAAGTAGTAGTATAAAAAGCATCAAACGTAGCATTTCTTATATGTAAAGAGATTAAAAAAATAAACTCATGGATGATGTAGGGAAAAGTTCCTACTGTTGTTTGATATATATATATATATATTAGGAATTATATGTTAGTAGCGTGAACACATGACACATTTGTGATGTGAATGGATTGAGAAGGAAAAAGGGAGATTTGCTTTGCAAGGAAATATTTTATGTCTCTAGAAAATATTACACATGAACCACCAACCACCATAGTAGTAATATAAATTTCTTAATCAACAAGTTATATTTATTCATATTCATCCCTCTATTGTAAGAATCATATGAAGTTAAATTAATGATATAAAAGATATATTTGAAATTCAATCAATAATATTAAAGATATTTATCCAATAACAATTCAAGATAAGGAGATAAATCTTATAAAAAAAGAGATAAACTTATTTAATCTCTATAATTAATAGGGATACAAGTTTAATCTCTATAAAAAAAAATATATGACTTTTCAATTTTTATTTTTACCCTTTAAACATTAATTAGTTTTCTTTATAAAAAGTCATGCAATCACTAATTTCTTATATAAAAAAATACAATATCCAGGTTCAAAACTGCTTCATTTAAAAAAAAATAATAATATATTTTACCCTTTTATTATCCTCTGCATAACAATTATTTATTTATATCATAATCAAAATTATAAAAATATAAAAAAGTCTATATGTGGAAGTATTTGATGATTATAACTAAGAATTATTTTATAATATCTTTTGTTGATGATAAATAATAATATTGGAAGTTACTCATCATACTAGTTTTTTCTTTTTGTGGAAAAAAATTCACCACACTAGTTTGAATAATATTATTATCTGCTTAATATTTATGATATAATGAAAATTAATCTTAATAAAGATTATTCATTTATACTCCCAAATCGAAAATAATACCCTTTATTTCTTTTCAATTTTTCAACCATTAAACTTTGTAATATTATAATTTTATCAAAGTGTCAATTGTTTCACGTATCATATTGATTTATTGTCAATGCAAGTGATAAATATCTTAATAGGCTATGTGTCATGGATGAGCATGTGTCATGTTTATCCCATTCGTGTCTCCAAAAATGAAAATCATCTCCATTTAAATTTGGCCATTCAGCTATTAGACGAGTCCTCACATGCCCGACAATTGAACTCTAAAAACATAAAAATGAAATGAAATTATTTGTTGAATATACAACAGTAATAAATAAATTGCCACAAAAGTAAAAAAAAAATATAAATATGAAACTCACATTATATAGTGGAGTTTGGGAGCAATGATATGGTTGAGCTCCACTATGATTTGAAGGCCATAACCCATGAAGGGTGAATGTGATGGGTACATCGGGATTGCATGGCATTTTTATGGTTTGAAGTGAATCTCTACAATAGGTTGTTGGCCATTGTTGGGCCAACTTGTAATAGTCATAAGCACCATAGTTAGTGCTAAGTAGTAGTATAAAAAGCATCAAACGTAGCATTTCTTATATGTAAAAAGATTAAAAAAATAAATTCATGGATGATGTAGGGAAAAGTTCCTACTGTTGTTTGATATATATATATATATATATATATATATATATATATATATATATTAGGAATTATATGTTAGTAGCGTGAACACATGACACATTTGTGATGTGAATGTGAATGGATTGAGAAGGAAAAAGGGAGATTTGCTTTGCAAGGAAATGTTTTATGTCTCTAGAAAATATTACACATGAACCACCAACCACCATAGTAGTAATATAAATTTCTTAATCAGCAAGTTATATTTATTCATATTCATCCCTCTATTGTAAGAATCATATGAAGTTAAATTAATGATATAAAAGATATATTTGAAATTCAATCAATAATATTAAAGATATTTATCCAATAACAATTCAAGATAAGGAGATAAATCTTATAAAAAAAGAGATAAACTTATTTAATCTCTATAATTAATTGGGATACAAGTTTAATCTCTATAAAAAAAAATATACGACTTTTTAATTTTTATTTTTACCCTTTAAACATTAATTAGTTTTCTTTATAAAAAGTCTTGCAATCACTAATTTTTTATATAAAAAAATACAAAACATCCGGGTTCAAATCTGCTTCATTTAAATTATATATATAT
>JBBPBS010000738.1:8877339-8909040 GCA_037974835.1 Cicer judaicum
ATATATATATATATATATATATATTACCTTTTTATTAACCTCTGCATAGCAATTATTTATTTATATCATAATCAAAATTATAAAAATATTAAAAAAATCTATATCCGGAAGTATTTGATAATTATAACTAAGAATTATTATATCTTTTGTTGATGATAAATAATAATATTGGAAGTTACTCGTCATACTAGTTTTTTCTTTTTGTGGAAAAAAACTCACCACACTAATTTGAACAATATTATTATCTGTTTAATATTTATGATATAATGAAAATTAAACTTAATAAAGATTATTCATTTATACTCCTAAATTGACAATAATACCCTTTATTTCTTTTCAATTTTTCAACTATTAGACTTTGTACGATTATAATTTTATCAAAGTATCAATTGTTTCACGTATCATATTGATTCCACTTTCTATTGTCTTATTCAAAGCTTGTATTTTATTTCATGTGAATTCAATTAAATTCAACATTATTTCCAAGTTAGTCATTTTCTATCATAAGTTAATTTGTTTATTCATTCCTATATATTGCATTATAGGAGATGATACTCTATTTGATATTTGTGTTATCATTCATTCTTAGAGAAAGAATACAATTGTTATATTATGTTCTTTTCTCAACCACATTTCATTACAAAATAAAAATAAAATAAATAATATGAATTAATTAAGCATTGGTAAACATGAATTAGGGAATTGTTTAGTGGCTTCTCAAAAACTAAAAAATAGACTATCTAAGTAGCTAATAAAAATGGACAATTTCTAAGTCATATAATTGTACCATAAGGCCCTCTAGAGTATTAACTATTTGTATATTGAACTTCAACGTGTGGTTGGACTCAAAAAATTTCACTTGAGTTCATTAATTAGCATAATTTTTTTTGTCTAATTCAAAAGAACTAATTAGTCAAATAAATTTTATTGGATTTAATTGAAATGGTGATTTCAAATTTAATCATTCACAATTCTATATTTTTAATTATTAACACTAAACTTTTACAGAGACACGGGAAAACAATTGTTCAGATTCTAGACAATTTACACTTTAGTCTTAGACTTCATCAAATTGATAAGATTAAATGTTCATTTAGACTTTTTTTTGTTGTTGATAACTTTAAACATTATACATTATGTGTTTGCCTTTATAAACTTTATTGGCTTACAAATTTTCTAATTGTGATTTTTTCATTTTCTTTGTGACAACTTTATTAATTAATGGTGTTGCTATTATCTAATTAATTAAAATTATGTCAATTTGATATCAATATTAATTCTTAACAAAAAATCCAAAATATTTACATAATATCATATGATATTCAGATAAATTAAATAAAAAATAAATAAATGATGTAATACAGTTGAGTCAAAAAAAATTATGCAACAATTTTTTTTTTATCTATAAATAAAATGATATAATTATCACAAAAAATTCATTGAATTGTATAATTGGATGCAAAAAATTTCATTCTTCTAGAAAGAAAAAGATTTACGGATATTCATGGGATGATGTAGGGAAAATGATATGAACTTAATAGTCATAGTTCACTTAAAGGATCGTTCTAGGTCGGAAACTTACAAAATTGAGTGAAAATCGCGTATATATGCAGAATGCGATAAATGGTGCTACGAAACTCCGATTCGGCCGATTCCAAAACGAGGTGAAAGATGACATTCTGAAACGCAAGTTAGGCTTTAGAATCACCGAAAACCAGTATATACAACTCGAGATATGAACGCAGGCTACTGATCACGAAAATTGAAAGAATTGGAGTATTAGGGTTTGATGTAAAAGAAACTCAATAATATTATTTAGCAAAGAAACCAAGAACAAAATGGTGCCACAATCTAACGATTGATAAACCAATAAGAACGCCACAAGGGTTAACAACCTTGATAAGTTCTAGATGAATTCTTTCAAGAACTCTAGAGAGCAAAGCCTCACAAAAACAATGTTCAAAATCTACCTTAAGAAAAATAAGGGTTTGCCTTTTATAATGGCAACTCCTAAAAAGTTCTCTAAATTTGCCCAACTGAAAGTTTTACAGTTACACCCAAATTTCTTATTAATTTAGTCTATTACTTTAATTAAAACTAATATTAAAATTTGATAACACATAGATGCCGCCTTCATTCCTTAACTTCTTCACTTTGGGTTAAGCAATTGACTATCTTGGGCTTCAATTCTTCATGAGTTGTACTTGCTTCAAATAAAGTGGCTATCAAGTTATTTAGAACCTCATTCGCCTTCTTTGACCTTGCTCTTGTCATTGGGGTTCCAAGACCTTGAATATCCTCTAGGCTTTCTTCCTTGGTTATGCATTCTATGTCCTCATCAGAAAAGTTTCTACTATTGTTTGATATATATATTAGAAATTATGTTAGTATAGTGTGAACACACGAAACATTTGTAATGTGAATGGATTGAGAAGGAAAAAGGGAGATTTACTTTGCAAGGAAAATGTTGTATGTCTCTAGAAAATATTACACATGAACCACTAGTAGTAATATAAATTTCTTAATCAGCAAGTGATATTTAATCTTATTCATCCCTATATTGTAAGAATCATATGAAATTAACTTAATGATATAAAAGATATATTTGAAATTCAATCAATAATATTAAAAATATTTATCCAATAACAATTCAAGATAAAGAGATAAATCTTATAAAAAAAGAGGAAAACTTAATCTCTATACTTAAAAGGGATACAAGTTTAATCTCTATAAGAAAAAAATGATACAACTTTTCAATTTCTATTTTTACCCTTTAAACATTAATTCTTTTTCTTTAAAAAAAGTCATGCAATCACTAATTTTTTTATGACTATTACAAGTTAGCCCAACAATGGCCAACAACCTATTGTAGACATTCATCTCAAACCATAAAAATGCCATACAATTTCAATGTACCAATCACATTCACCCTTCATGGGTTATGGCCTTCCAATCATAGTGAATTTCAACCATATCATTGCTCTCAAACTCCACTATATAATGTGAGTTTCATATTTATATTTTTTTTTTACTTTTGTGGCAATTTATTTACGGTTGTATATTCAACAAATAATTTTATTTTATTTTTATGTTTTTAGAGTTCAACTGTTGGACATTTGAGGACTCGTCTTATAATTAAATGGTCAAATTTAAACGGAGATGATTTTCATTTTTGGAAATACGAATGGGATAAACATGACACATGCTCATCCATGACACATAACTCATTAGGATATTTATCACTTGCATTGAGAATAAAAAATAAGTATGAAATATTATCTATCTTTGCAAGAACCAACATTGTTCCTTATCCAAAAGACACTTTGATTAAAAGAAAAAAAAGAAAAATTAAAGTTTTCTGATTGAGAGAGTCGAAAAGAAAAATTAAAGTTTTCTGATTGAGAGAGTCGACCGCAAACATTCTAATATAAGAACTTATTTATTTGTTATATTTCAGATCATATGCTATATTTACCCATATGTCACCATTTTACCCCTTCTCATACTTTTTTTTTCCACATCTTTCTCCTTTCTCTCTTTCTTCTTACAATGAATCAAACTTGCTTGCCACATATCCTAGTTGTTGGACGTTTCCTAACGAATTTTGTTTTTTATGTTCGTTAAAATCCCACAATGCCTTGAACTCATTTAAGAGCTAAAAATATCAAACATTAATAACATCTTTTAAACATAAATAATTCATATTAAATTTCACATAGTTCAATATAATACATAAAGAACATATCTATGATCTATTCCAAATTAAAAGAAGTAAAATGAAAATAACTTAAATTAAATCTCTAAAGAGAATTAATGATTTGTCAACTATTAATATTTCATTTAGAAATATAACGCATTTATTTGATTATGATATAAATGAATAAACTATTTAACATGTCATCAAATTTTGTATATTTATTTAATATATTACATCATAATTTTCAACGATTACGCGAAATAGATGAAATATTTTAATTAACATGTTATAATTTAAAAAATATATTTGTGATATGTAAAATGTAAGAACAAATTTGACACATGTTTGCAATTTTAATGATCAATTTGTCCATTTCCTCTTTAAAAAAAATATTAAACAAAAAAAAACTCACATTCTACTTATTTTTGGGGTAAATGAAACGAAAAACCAATAACATTTTAAAAACTTTAACTTATATACATAAGTCACATATACCATTGACTGATAATTTATTGTGTAAATTATATATATACATGAAAATTAAAGCAACATTTTATTTGTTAAGTTTCTTTTTATTTTTTGGACAAGATTTGTTAAATTTAGTGGCATTCCATTTTTTTGCAGATTCTGAAGTACTAGATTTTGCGTTTGTGCTGTGAAAGCGGTTGACCTCAAACCACCCACAACTCTTGTTTCTATTTGTCTTCTTCTTCTTCTTTTCTCAAACAAAAGACAAAACACAAACATAAACAAACATAAAACATAAGGTAACTTCTTCGATGCAAGTTTTGATCAAATGTTCCTAAAAATGAAGGGTCCCTTAGATCTTGTTTGATTTCACTCTTGCATCTCTCAACCATTGCTCCGAGGCCACGTTGCTTTGGTCAGTCTTTAAATCTTCTTTCTTTTTTCTTTTCATTTTTTCCATTTCCTAAGCTTTTTTGCCGGATCTGCAATTTTTTTCTACCCAATGATTTTTTTCTTTACAATTTTGAATCTTGTTTCCAAAGTTTGATTCTTTTTTCATTATTATGGAACCCCATTACTCGATTAATGAGTTTTGTAGGATAGTTGAAATTCTTATTAGGCATTGTTTGGATCCGTTTTGTGCAATACCGTGAGAAATGGGGAAACATGTTTCTTTTTGTGATTTTGAAACTTTCAAAAGTGGGTTTATGGAATTTTGTTTATTGTATGTTTGAAATCAAGGTAAGTTTGATGAAATCACAGTTGCATCTTGATTTTGTTGAAGCTCAAAATTGTAGTTTATGCCAAAATCACTCTAATACATCGTGATTTTGTCAATGTCAATCTCGCCGTCAATACAAACATGGTGAGTTTAACGAAATCAAGGTGGCATCATGATTTTGTCGAAGCTCTAAGTGTAATTTATGCCAAAATTACTATGATGCATTGTTATGCTGATAAACTTACGGTCATTTCAAACACACTTTAGCTATTTTTGAAATGTGAGCGATGAATTTGCAGTGCCATTGAAGGGTCAAAAAAAGTGAATTTTAAGTGAAAAGTGTGGTTGTGGGGTGTGTGCAGGCAGTGGGGAGATGAATCATGGAATCCAGTGACCAAGAGAGCGTGTCGTCGGTAAGAGAGGTTCATGCAAATGGAAGCCGCATGGCTGCATCAGAAGTTGAGGCAAAGCTTGATGAAGGAAATATTCAAGAGGCAGAATCGGCATTGCGAGAAGGGTTGTCACTCAATTTTGAGGTCAGTTTGTTAATGATCACATACTTTTTTTGCATTGTTTGTTTCCCTTTTATGACATTAATAGGCTGCTTTTATGGATTGGATATTTCAATGTTTTGCAAATAGTAAGAAGCAAAAACCAAGGACCAAGTTGCTATTTAGATTAAATGGAGTAAGCTCAGCTCAAACTTCCCTTTGTTGCCAAATGAATGCAACCATTGTTGCTTAACTTCTGAAACTTCTTTTTTCCCCTTCTAGGGTGTCTTCTTTTGAGGTTGCCATGTCATTGTTACTTATCAAGTTATCGTTTTGCTAATTATTTGAGATTCATTATGCTGTCTTAAATGTATCCCCATTTTGGAGTAATCTTTTTCTTTATAAAAATATAATTATTTATTAAAGTGGCACTAATGACCATTTTTACTCCTCAAGGAGATTTGAACTCCGTCCCTTGAGGTTACAAAACCAAACTCTTACCAATGACTGATACTTCATTGAAACAAGTGGAAAGGTTATCAATCATGCCAACAACAAATTGTTGGATATTTGGATGACATGAGGCTTTTCTGGTTTTGTAGAATATAATTTTCTTTTTAGTTTTAGAGCAAATTTGAAGGTCTTTTAGTGTCCTTCATTATTTCCTGTACCATAATTTATTTTGACGTGTAGAAGAATCTGGTCTCGGCTTCAAACCTTCTGCTGAAAATATGTTTATACTTTATAGATGCCATTCATAAAGTCTTTCTTTGAATTGTAGAAACTTTCCTCCTAGGGCTATGTTTGACCGTAGTATCTATCATTTACATTTTGCACAACCAAAATATTTTGTTTGAGGGAGAGCCTTGATGCAACAGTAAAGTTGTTGCCTTCAAACAACCTTTCTGGTTCCGGGACTAAGGTTGCATACATTACCCTCCCAAATCCTACTCGGTGGAAGTCTGGTGCACTGCGCCACCCTTTTATACAAGGAGTATCTTTTTGGCTATCTTTTTAAATGGTACAAGGTTGGCAACTTGGCATTGTGTAAGAGATGAGGACAAAAATAATTAAGTTCTTACGAATAAAAAATATTTAATTTTATCATAATTTTTTTAATGCCTTCCTTATTTAGGTAATAGTAACTAATTTGTCATTTTTTACATCATAAACAATTAAGTGATAAACTTCTTCAATTATGAGTCAAACCTTATAGTAAAGTACTTCCTTCACAAAGAATAAAACTTTTATATTAATGAGAGTGTTAACTTTTCTCCGTTTATTTTAATGCAATCACTACTCCAATTATATTTTACTTAAGTGTTAAACATATTATGGATTATGATTTGCATACATGAGCATAACCTAATTGGATTTCAAGATCTTCCATAGCATATCTGTAAATAAGTATATCAGATGTCTAACATTTTAAACTTTAACAGGAAGCAAGGGCTCTTCTTGGGAAGTTGGAGTATCAGAGAGGTAATGTAGAAGGTGCTCTCCGTGTCTTTGATGGGATTGATCTCCATGCTGCCATCCAGCGGCTGCAACCCTCCTTTTCTGAAAAACCACCTGTCAAAAAAAGTCGCCCTCGCACAGAATCACCTTCTTCGGTCTCTCAGCATGCTGCTAGTTTGGTGCTTGAAGCCATCTACTTAAAAGCCAAGTCTCAACAAAAACTCGGGAAATTTGCTGGTATTGATTCTTTTCTAAACAAGCTATTAGTATCGAATATATGCTCTCTTCGGAATGTCAATGATTCCTTCTATAGTAGTATTACTATATTTGATATTCATGAATCAGATTTAAAACATTGAAATACTTCTTTAATGTGTCCTGCAGAAGCTGCTAATGACTGTAAACGTATTCTTGACGCTGTTGAGAAGATATTTTATCAGGGTATACTTGATTTTCAAGTGGACAGTAAATTACAAGAGATAGTGAGTCATGCAGTAGAGCTCCTTCCAGAGCTTTGGAAACAAGGTGGTTACTACGACGAAGCAATCTTTGCTTATAGACGTGCCCTTCTTAGTCAGTGGAACCTCGATAATGATTGCTGTTCAAGAATTCAGAAATCGTTTGTTGTTTTTCTACTGTATAGTGGTGTGGAGGCAAGTCCGCCTAGTTTAGCAGTTCAGATTGACGGTTCTTATGTACCTAAAAATAATCTTGAAGAGGCAATTCTGCTTTTAATGGTTCTTATAAGAAAATTTTGTTTTGGTAAGATAAAATGGGATCCTTCGATCATGGAACACCTAACTTTCGCACTTTCTGTATGTAGCCAAACTTCTGTTTTAGCAAAGCAATTTGAAGACTTGGTGCCTGGTGTATACCATCGTATTGATCGTTGGAATTCTTTAGCTTTATGTCATTGTGGAGCTGGACAAAACGTCAGTGCTTTGAATCTGCTTAGGAAGTCCTTGCACAAACACGAACGACCGGATGACCTTACATCGTTATTATTAGCTGCTAAGATATGCAGTGAGGATCCTTATCTTGCTGCCGAGGGAGTGTGCCATGCACAGAGGGCAATCATTAATGCTCATGGTCCAAACGAGCATTTAAAAGGTGTTGCTCTTCGAATATTGGGACTTTGTCTTGGAAAGCAAGCTAAGGTTGCTTCCTCGGACTTTGAAAGGTCTCGCCTTCAGTCCAAGGCTCTCCAGTCGTTGGAGGAGGCAGTTAGATTGGAGAGAAACAATTCTGATCTGATTTTTGAGTTGGCTGTTCAATATGCCAAGCATCGGAATTTGGTTGCTGCTTTGCGCTCCGCACGGCATTTCTTTCATGAAACCGGCGGCTCTATAGTGAAATCTTGGATATTGCTTGCTCTGATTTTGTCTGCGCAACAAAGATTTTCGGAAGCTGAAGTGGTGACAGATGCTGCTTTAGATCAGATTGCAAGATGGGAGCAGGGGCCTCTGCTTACGCTTAAAGCAAAGCTGAAAATCTCCCAATCAAAACCTATGGATGCTATTGAAACTTATCGCCACCTTCTTGCATTGGTTCAAGCCCAGAGGAAATCCTTTGGATCTTTCCGAGTTGGTTCGAAGGTAAGATTTTGCTGTCCGTCTACTTATCTTCTTTGAGGGATTCTTTTATTTAACATTAGCAACATGTTGATGTGAACTTAGTAGATTAAGATTTTTTTCTTTTCATTTAATTAGTTCAATCGCATCATAATGAATTTTGCTTTAGACTGTAGTAGTAGCTGAAAATATATGTAATTGAGGAATTGCATTTCCTCTAAAGCCCAGGTTTGTTTGTGCTTTTTTATAAGTAAAAGTACTTCTTTAATGAAATATTAAGTTTAAAAAAATCATACAATAATATAAATAACTGTTTTTTTAAAAAAAGGGGACAAATAGAACTGTTTTGTTACTTTTCTCTTGGCTAAATATAATATCTTATGAAGAAGATCTAAAATAAAGTTGTATCATAGAACCACTATTTTTAACTTAAATAAACGAGCCCTAAATCTGCTATCAATTTAATGCTCCAAATGAGACTCCAATTATGTTTGGTTGTTTCCCGGGCGAAAGGAAACAGAGCTGATATATAGTTCTGTACTGTTACAGATTTGACTTTAAAAAGAAACCAATAACCGCCGTGGTTTAGTTACCAAACAAAATGACATAAACATGTATTTCTTAATGTTGCCAAAAGGTAACATGAGTGGAAAAGTTAAGGTTGTTTATGGAGACCGCAGCTGTATAGGATGCAGTTAAAAGGAGGAAGTGAGCGATCAAAGAGAGTCGGTAATATTCTCTTGGGTGATTTTAAGGATGTTTCGTAGTATGTTTTGGGTGGTACAAAAGGAAAAACACTAATTCCTATTTATACTTTTACTAAACTATTTATCTTAATTAAATGGTGAAACAAAATATGAAATGTAAGGAAACCAATCCTAACAAATAATTTAAGATACCGTAAATTACTCTGAAATACAACCAAGGTATTATGAGATTTTTTAATAAATTCTAACAGAAGCTTTATCTATAATCCTGTAGTACTCCAAATGTCTATGGTTTTGGGAGAAAAGACCATTATAGGCTTAAAGAAATTCGTTTCTTGTGAATTTTTTTTATGTTGTTCTTAGGCTCTAATATTTCACTTTGGCGATTCTTTATAGATTGAAGATGATAAAGTGAATGAATTTGATATTTGGCATGGTTTGGCAAATTTATATGCTAGCCTTTCTCATTGGAAGGATGCTGAAATCTGTTTGCAAAAGGCCAAAGAGTTGAAGGAGTACTCTGCAGCAATTTTGGCCACTGAAGGCAAGACTAAATCTTTTGTGATGTTTAAGTTTTTCACTCTAGCATGTTGAATTTATATATTTATACATTCTTTTATATGTTTCTATATCAGGTATTCTGTTCGAAGGACGTGGAAAAAATCAAGAAGCTCTGAATGCTACTATTAATGCGATACTACTTGAACCAAACCATGTTCCTAGCAAAATCTTAATGAGTGCTTTGGTTCAGAAAATGGGCTCAAAGGCCATGCCTGCTGCAAGAAGCATGCTCTCTGATGCGCTTAGAATCGAACCGACCAACCGCATGGCTTGGTATTACTTGGGATTGGTTCACAAGCACGATGGCCGAGTGGGTGATGCTGCCGACTGCTTCCAGGCAGCTTCCATGCTGGAAGAATCCGATCCCATCGAAAGTTTCAGCACCATACTTTGAATATTTCGGTTTCAGAATGGTTAATTCTGCAGCCTTCAGTGAGATCTATACCATTTATGATTTTTAGAGGAACACAATAGAAACAGTTTTTGGGAAATATTTTCCTTTTTTTTTTGTTTTAAGAAAAAAAGACCTGTCATCACAAACTAGGCTCAAAGAAAAGGAATTGAAACATTATTTAGGAAATAAAGTGCTAACGGATGAGTTGTAAAGAACTTCGACTGGCAGAGATTTTAATGTAGTTCAATAGCTGCTCAGCCTTGTAAATGTTTGTTGCGTATTCGATTAGAATCTATGTTGTGAGAATAGAGATTCATTTTTCTTCAATTATGTGCTGTAGTTTTTTTGGCTAGATCTACAAGGCTTTAAGGAATAATGCATTTGAAGCGAGTTGAATTAAAATGCAATCACATTCCCCAGTGCTGAAGTTGGATGTTTTAATTTGTGTACGTAAGCCTAAAAATGTGTTCTTACATTAAAAAGGGCATCTATATTTATTCTTATGATGCAAGACGTCTTGATTTATTTTCTTGCTACTGAAGATGTATTCCACCGTGATTAATTGCTTAGAGAGAAAAAGAGGAAGCTAAGATCTGAGAACAAAACATACAATCAAGGTTTCTGCTTAAAAGGAACTGAACAAGCGAACAATTTGTAAAGATGATAAAATTGTTAGTTCAGAAAAGTTGTCAATAAAGGTTAATAGATGGTCCAATCTACCAACTCAACAAAAGGGTAATAAAATAAGATACTATTACAGACTATGATAACAATTTTTCCATTCTATTATGCCTATAACAACCTACAGGTTTTCTTCTTCTTGGGCATCGTCTGAACTTTGGAGATGGCTTAACTTAACTCTCGCCTTTTTTTGTTTTGATGAGTCTTCTGTTGCATCATCTTCCTTAGCCTTCCTCTTCTCTCTCTCACCACTTTCTTCACCAACAGCAGATGCAGGTGGTTCATCACCCGAATTACCTTCGGATCCCAAAGAGGACGATACCTTTGGATCAGATTCTTCAGCTGCCTTTAGATTAGAGTCTTCAGCTTTATCTTCGTTTTTTGATTCTCCATTCTTAGCTGATTTTTCAAATCCCTCCAGAAAGGCACGGACTTCATCATTGGTAGCAAGATCCAGCGGGGTCTTTCCCGCCTTTGTCTTGAGACTGAGACTTGCACCTTTCTTGGTCAAGTACTTGACAAGTTCCAGATAGGAGCCTTGAGCAGCATAGTGTAATGGAGTCATGCCTTTACGATTAGAGGATTTGAAAGAGGCACCAGACGAAACCAGAGCCCGAACAACTTCTAAATGACCCTTCTGTGCCGCAAAGTGTATTGCAGCCATGTCATCCATAGCAGAAGCACCAACATCAGCCTTGTTCTTGCAGAGGTAACTGACTATTTCTGCTTGCCCAGAAAAGGCTGCTAAATGTAGTCTATGTTCCAACGTTGCTTGTTAAAGAAATAATATGGCAATGCTACAATTCCTATGAAAAAGCCAGTTACTTCACCCAGATAAAGTTTTCTTCCTAATTTCGATTATCCCCAGAATACAATCATCTAAAATGCCGTCTCTGGTCCAAAGTGACTGATTAAATAAACAATATAGCAATCTTAGAATTCCCAAGGAAAAGTCAGTTACTACTTACTTTCAAGATAAAATTTTGTTCCTTATTTCCAATTCTCACCAAAACACAATCATGTAAAACGTAGTCTATGGTCCAAAGTTGCTTGTTGAAGAAACAATATGGAAAAGCTAGAATTCCAACGAAAAACCCAGTTACTTCACCCATATAAAATTTTCTTCCTTATTACCGATTCAACCATCTATACTCATGGACATACACACACAGGCAAAACATGAAGCATCACTCTTCTCTTACAAAAAAAAAAAAAAAGAACAATTCTGGATCATGTAAGCATTCCCTAATAAGAAGTTACAGAACAGTATACAAATACAAAATCGGGAGTGGTAACCAATGGTGGATCTTAGTTATGACATAGGGAGCTTGAATAATGAATCTCATGTCCCTTCCTGGGTAATTTTCATTTCAGTTTGTTATTTTGACATAAAAATACAAATGCCGTATAAGATAGAGTACACACATTTAAAAAATACACATAAAAAATCAAATGACACTATATTAGACTTTGATGTCAAAAAATCATTACTCTTTGCATTTCCTTGTTTTTGTTCTACCTATTTTTTGTACAGTAAGCACAAAATCAAAGAAATGAAATGAAGACATAAAAGCTAATGAAATAGATGAAATGAATAATCACAAAAAGAAGCAGGAAAATTATAAGAATAAAGTGAATGAGTATAGATTATCTTCCATCGAATATTAGAATTAGGATTCATAGTTTAGTATAAAAGAGAGTGAGAGAGGATACGGTGTTCTGGAATGCTTATCTCGGGAATTAACTGCCAAAGGATTTGAAATCAAAATTGATTGAACGGCTATCAGGTCACCGGACCTTGCAGCCGCATGAAGGTCGTCGCCGGTACCGGATTTCTGAGGAATACCTTTACCCATTTCCTTTTTCTTCTGAACTTACTTGAACAAAAACCCTCTTTGCTAGCAAACCTTGTTTCTGCTCAATTCCATTCTCTTCTCGCGGTTTTGCCAAATGTTTTTGTCCTCAAATCAAAATGATTTCTCTTTACTTCTCATTTTTTTCTCTTTAATAGTTAAATTACAAAAATAAAATAAAATTCTAAAATAAAAAATTAAAAAATAAAATAAAATTCTAAAATAAAAAATTAAATTTGTAGAGGATTCTATTGTGATTTAATGGACGATAGTCATTTTATCATAGGTTACATTGTTTAAAGTATATTACATCGATTTTTTAGTTAAAAAAATCAAAATGAAAATGAAAATTATTATATTTTTAAATAGGAGATTAATTTTATAAATTACTAAAAATGAGAAATTAAAACTGCAATTAAGTATATATTATACTATATGAATTTAAAGGAGATGCACTATATTAAAAATTAAAAATCAATTATAATTTATCTCGTCAATAAAACATTAAATAATTATTTTTGATTTATAAATTGTATAATATGATGTGGTAAATTGACCGATTATAATTGAAAAACAATGTTAAAATATTTTAATTGGTAGTGCATTAACTTTGAAACTCTAATTTTATAAAATTTTATTAACTAAATATACTTTTTTAATAAAAATATAAATAAGTTAAATTTACTTTGAAATAATATCAGCCTCTCTTGATGAATCCTTGATTTATATTGTTTTTCAATTAAAATAAAATAAGCGCAGCCAAAGGGTGTGGCTCAATTGTAAAAATGTTATCCTTTTCCATTTTATGTCATATGTTTAAAAGATTTTGTCCCATTTTTTAGATAGCTTCTTATTTATAGGAGTTTTTAAATTGATATGAATATTTAATTTAATATTAAACTATAAAAAAGAAAAAGACGCAAGGAGATTACATGTAGTTACAAAGAAACTAGATAAGAATGACTTTTAACAAGTGTAGGATGCAAAGCTCATTTCAACAAATTACTATTAGAAGACATATAATTATTGTAGGACTTTTCAATTTTAATTTTCTATGTGCTTGTAAAAAGAGTTTATATAGAAGAATTATTAGTTTTCTACATAATCTTAAGAATTTGATAGTTTTAAATAGAGGGAAAGTAATAGAATAACTTCTTATATAAAACTATAAGGAATATTGAATTCATAGGAAAATTTATTGAAAAATGAAAAATCATATGTTAATAACAATTGAGTCTAAAACATAATTTCCAGTTTACAAAATGTCTAAAAATAATTAATCCTAAATGATATTTTTATTATTTTAGTTACCACACAAATTTTGGAACGTATCTTGTTAACTTCTTACATTCATACTTTTCTTTTACCCACTTACTAGTTTATTTGAAATTCAATGGTTGTGGACAAGATATTTTAAGAAGAAAAAGTAGCATATTTTATAGAATGACATATATTCTCGGTTAGTGAAAGAGTTTCATTTCTACAGCTCATCTAAAATCCCTAAAATCCGGCTTTCGGCTAGAAATCACATTCATTAATTATCTATCAACAGCCTAATAAATGATAGTATTATCAGTGAACTGAGTATTTCCTAATTTTTCTTTCTTTTGCGAATAGGATATGAGCTCAACTAATTTCCTTTCTTTTCAATCCACCCATATCGTCCTCCAGAATCCAGGCAGCTCTTTTTTGTATTTCCTGAACATCAAATTTTGAAATTTTAGATAACATTAAGCAAGTTAAAGTTTTAATTTTAGATGCTATTATGCAGAAACCTATGGCACAGAACCAGTACCGGAAGAATCATCACAAAATTACATAAACTAAAAATAGTTGGAGGGCACAAACAAATCAAATTCGCTATCTATGAAATGCTGACATCTTTAGCCATAGCAGCATTTTTTCACTAACTTCAAAAAATAAGTCTTGGCATGGTTTATACTGTTTACACATGCAATATTTGTTTTACTACAAAATCTAATTTACAGAAATGTGAAATGCAATAAATCGACTAAAATGTAAAATAAATCATTATTATGAAAATAAATCGTTATTATGAAGTTTGATCATTTAGACTAAAATTAGTAAAATTGGTCCTCATAATATTTGTGATTTTGACAGAGAGACATCCTTACCATAAAGCAATCAGTACACACCCACCAAACAATATAGCTATTAGCTAATTTGATGAAATCCCATGACGGTTTCGAATAGAGTCAATAGCCTTGTCAAACTTCTGCGAAAGCTCAGCTATAGAAGTTTTGCATGCTGAAAATTTTGAACAAAAATTACCATCCGAAAAATGAATGCAGTATTTTTGTGCATGTACATTCTCATTCACAACTATGAGATATGATATCTCGATACAAATATGTTGAACAATGAGCAGGTAATGAACTACATAGACCAAAAAAATTTACATTCCATCTTTTGAAGAAGGTAAATCAGGCATACTGACTAATATTTATAATATACCAGTAAAAGTTTTACCCATGACTAGTAGCACCCGAATGGTAAACTGACTTAACTTTTAAATCAATCCTTTCATTTTTTTTTTATGAAGTAAAACTTCAGGTAAGTTGGATCCCGAAAGCTTACTAAAGTTAGGAAATAGGAAGTCTCAAGACTCATAGAGTGTTTACAATACTTATATATTAACCATGAACAAGTTCCTTACATCAACAAGGTGAATCAAATTCAGATCCTTGTAGGATATGAGTTGAATCCTTATCAACTAGATCAAGCTACATTGATTCTTAACGCAGATCACTCCTTTTGAATTCATATAAAGTTTATTCATCTCATGTATAACTTTGACAAAAGCATACGAATGCTAATTTCTACAAAAGCATCATTCATCACACTTTCATACAAAACATTCAGTATAAAATAGTTATTCTGAATAACATTAATAGCAAGTATAAAATAATACTCATGAATCAGAGTAAAAAAGCACTTCTTCTTTTGAAATTGATTCTACTATGCATACCACGAGATGCGGTGGCCTGTGCCTCAGCCATAAACTCTTCATAAGAAGCCTGAAAAATAAATAAGCATTACAATTAGACACTTAACAGGTTTTTTAAATCATAACGAAAGAGGAACAACCTTCATTGCCTCTCGACTTTCCGTTATCCGTTCAGATAACTTCTTGTAATCCTTCTCCGCTTCATCCATTGCTTGCTGACATCCTTGACTCTGCATCTAAAGTAAACTTTTCAAATTAGAAACATCACAGTTATAGATTAACAATTAAATATTAATCTTAAGATCTATCTCGATTAATTAAAACAAATCTCGTAATGTTTGATTTGGTAACTAAATCAATATGCTTCAGATACACTAACCTATTTATCTACTTAGATTATTTCCGTTTTCTCCTAAACTAGATATGAATCAGCTACCAAATACAGAGGCAATAATATGAAGTTCAATTAAAATAACGGAATTCAAACATCACGAAAAAGTTTCAGAGGCATAATCGACAATCTATGAAAGGATAAATCAATTTAAGAAATCCGATTCAACAGATTGAGAGAAAGCACGAGAAGAAACCTTGAAACGCTTGTGGAGGCGCGAATGAGAAGCTTCGAGATCCTTGAAGATCTGAGAGTGAGAGCGATCGATCCGGCGTTTGAGTTCATCGATGCTTGAAGAAGCCAGACTCTTGAGATCGGAGATGTTGTTTGGAGCTCTTTGATTACTGCGAGGTGGAGAAGTGCCGGTGGCAAGAGCAGCTGCTACTCTCTTCACACCTTTGGAGGTCGAAGCTGCTCTCGTGAATATGGCCGATTTTGGAGAACTTTCCGTCGGAGAAGCAATCGGCGACGGCGTTTTGAGAAGATCAGAAACTTTGGTTTTCTTTCCCCTCTTCTTCATCTATTCCGTTCCTCCCACAAAAATTCAAATTGAGGTATTGGACGTTGGATTTGGCGGTTAACTTCGCGGGTATTTATAAGGTGCCCGAGTTTTTTAAAATTGTTAGTTCTAAACTTTATTCGAGAGTGACAGAGAAAATAGAAGTACTAATTAATAAGCCAAAAAGAAACTAAAATATCATGAACTTTTTTTTATGACAGAAGATAAAATAAAAGTGATAACATGTTTGGGTTTTTTTTTTCTAGTTCCTTTTTAGTTATAAAATTTATACTTTATTTTCACTACTACTCATACATTGAAACAAAGTTTTTATTTTATTTGTACTTGAATTTTGTTTCTCATTGTTACAGCTATTGCCCTCTTTTTTCACACACTCTGGCCTTGATGTTCTATTCGGCCTTCATTTTGCTGTTGGACTTACCATTAATTATTATGCAAGTCCAACAATTTTAGGAAGCTTTTTGGAACGGTTGATCTCCCTCCTTACCAATGACATAATTTGTATTGGGCTTGCAAAGCTGTTACTTTGCCTCAGTTCAGCTGCATGGATGGTTTCGTAATGACACATCATAATAAGAATTGTAAGGAATTGAACAACTTGCACAACCTTTGAGGTCAAGGTTATTTTTAATGGGGGGAGGTTATGTGGTATTACCAACAAAGTAAAAGTCAAGAAAGTGACAATTGATAGTAACATAGTAGAAAAGAAGCATGGGAAAAAAGGTGCGAATGCGAGGTGTATAAAGTGGGGAAGGAAAGTAGATAATTTGAATCTTTTTCCTTCGCTCGGTCTCTAACATATGATTCTACTTCTCTTATGTTTGAGTTTGAGAGCTCATCAAAGTCAAAGCTGACCTCAAAACTCATAGAATGCTGACAGAGATATTTACAGATTATCTATCAATAAAGTGCTCAAGTCGACGACAAGAGTTAAATCCAGACCCTTGCGAAGTGTGAGTCAACTTGTTATCAACTAGACCAACCTTTGTTGGCGCTTCTTTTTCTCCTTCTCTTTTTCATTTCTACCATCCCAATTCTTCTCTTCTTCCTTTCAGCCGTGGTTGAGACCTGCTTTTATTAGTTTCAGTTTCAGCAAATACACTGGAAGTGGTGCTTTTCCATTCTCAATAATGTAGTACATGCCAGTTCCATTTGATGTTAGACTCATTACAAATTACTAGTCTTAACTACAAGCCTAATGAAAACATTAAAAGATGGAAGCTGAAATAAGTTGCTCATGACATCATTTTATTAATGTTCAAAATATATAAATTTCGTACATAACAAATTTGATGCAGGTAAACAACAAAATTTAAAGACATTCTAAATACTAGCATCCAGGTTTCTATTTGACATCTCATCTATTACAAAACTACAGAAATAGATAAATAGCTAAAGTGCCAAAAACATGAAATACAAAGCTCCTCTTTGATGGTTGTTGTGTTGAAGAATGTCAAACTTAGCTATTATGCTTAAAACCTCTCCACATTATTATCAAAAGATTCAAAACAAATTGAAACATTACAAGCTTATTGCACCAAAGAGTGAGTGACATCTCCATCCTCAAAATTAGGTAGCTCAGGACTATGAGAAAACTTCATCCATCTCTTTTTCTCCATAAATTTGAGACAAGGCTGCAGCACAAGTCCAATCGACATAGCGACCAGGCTTACAACAAATACTTTGAGGGAGGAGAAAGCTAATACCACACAGATTAATATTGTAGGAGGGATGCACATAACAATTGCTCCAGCCACTCCGCCAGGTACTTTGTAAGGCCGAGACGCATTGGGGCGTTTGATCTTTAACATTATGAATGCAATGAACTCCAGAATCATTCCAATACAATACAAGAAATTCTCTGCGGCTACAATTTCTTGAAAACTCAGCCACGATAGTAAAATTACACCAGAGGCTGAAAACAGAATGCCTATAAGAGGTGTTCCGTAGCGAGACCTCTTGGTGAAGAACTCCGGCAACATTCCCCTATCAGCCATTCCAAGAAGCTGGAAAGAATCGCTGCTCATTTCAGCAACAAACATTCCCATGTTTGACAATGCAGCTGCAGCCTGAAGCCACCATCTCAACCACACTCCTCCAATGATCATAGCAATATCAGAGAAGTAACCGTCAGTCCACGACTCACGCTTGACCGGAACAGCACCAGTACCAATCAAAAGCGGAAAGAAGTACCCGAGAACAACAAGGATCAATGCATAAAACAAACCTTTGGGAAGAGTTTTCTTTGGATTGTCAACTTCACCGGCAAGAGTGCTTATGGAGTCCCAATAATTGAGATTCCAAAATAGAGTATTCAAATACAAATTCCAATCAACATTATTTAGATTTGTCTCAACCCATCTTGAAGGTTCCATGTCCGGAATAGCCAACAACCCCATGACAACAAACGGAATAAGCGAGAAAATCCCAATACAGACAGCAACAAATCCAACAATGGTTAAACCCCTATAGTTCAAGTAAGTGAGAACTATAGTCAAACCCCATGTTGCAAAAACTCTAGGTAAACCACCGCCTACAGCCGGAACCGCCGACTTAAGATAATCAAGAAACAAAACAGGATACAAAGCATTGTCTATCACGCCACTAAGCCATTTCATCCAACCCTGCTGAAACCCCCAAAAGGGACCCAAAGCCGACGAAACCCAAACAACATAACCACCATTTTCAGGGAACATGGTACCCATTTCAGCAGTAATCAAAGCTTCGGGAACACTCCATATGAACGGAAAAACCAAAAATCCAAGTAAAGCTAACAAAGGACCAGCTGCTTTTACAGTATCTTCAACACCAAAAGGTCCTCCTGATACCTCATAAAAGATGAGAAACACAAGAGGTAGAACCGAAACTTTGTTCATGTGATTCGTCCTTGGGGAAGGCGGTTCAATTTCACCTACTGTCACATACTCGCTCCTGCTGAAGTCCCCCATTGTATTAGAAGAACCTTGTCTGTTATATGCTGTTGTCCTTAATTTCTGCACCCAGCTAAAAAGGTTTTTTCTTTTCTTTTCTAAGAAACATATCATAATCATAATAACATTAATCAAATTACATACATACTTCATTTACACAACACAAGCAAACATAAAAAAAAAAAAACAAGTGAATTTGAGTCTCAAAAGTCAATCTATTGAATTAAAGTAAGAAAATATATTCTTCTATTGATTAACTTAACAGACACCACACAATATATGAATTTCACAACTACTAATGGTCAAACAAATACACACACCATAAATGAGATTATGAGATGCAGAAAAGAAAGGAAAAAAAAACAGACCTTTGCACCAAATTCAAAAACCCAATTAGAAAAATGAAGAACAAATACTTTCCCCACAGAAACGCGCCTACTTTATTATGATTTAAAAAAAAATAGGGTTTGAAAAATTAAAGCAATATTGTGATACTAAATGGGAAGATTGTGATAATAAATGGGAAGAAAATAAAATTGAGAATGAGATAAATTGACGGTGAATGAACAAACCATGAAAGAGTTGTGTGGCATGTCAGGATCGAAGAGATAACAATTTCTGCGGTGGAATCTGATGTTGAATGAAAGCTATCATTGTTGTATTGTACACTTGCAGCGCAGAACCGAAGAGAAAGAAAGAGGAGGTTAAAGTTAAACGAAAAGGGATTAAGGCTGTGTTTGGATTGACTGAAGTGAAATAACCTATTCGGTGGCCAAAGAATATGACTTCGCTTACGATTACTAATAGCTTGTGACTATAATCACTTACATCGTTTCCATCCAAAAATAAGAAAAAAAATCACTTACATCAATACATTGTATTTATTATTATATATTTTTTAACATTTATCATCTTTTCATTTACATAATTATGTGAATAATTTAACTTAACCTAGCACAAATTAATTATCCTATTCTTAATTAAAAAAATTCTAATTTTGATCTTCATTTTATTTCCAAAATATTGTAGGATTTAATTCATAGTGTTTTTGCAAACACACAAATTAACAATACACACATATTAAAACTTACTTTCATTAGTAATAGTGCATCAGGTTTTTTTATTGATGTTATTTTTATCTATCATGTTTAAAATATATTTAATCATTTGAGATCATTTTTCGCAAAAAAATATGCAACAAATAAAACTTGTTTGCAAAAACATATATTAATATACCTCAAAATACTTACACATGAATTTTTGACTTCCACCATAATGTTTTTGGATTAGTTTTGAATTTTAAAGAAACAATTAATTTTCACGAAGACCAAATATATATTCTCTCGTTGAAATCCTTTAAAAATAATTCCTAAACAAATATATATATATATATATATATATATATATATATATATCATTGTAGAAAATATATTCATACTTATCATGATGCAAATATTATAAGAATTATGATTGAGTGTATCTTCTTTAGTGATTGTTCTCATTTGAGGTTCAATAACAAAAAATCTTTGTATATTTTAAAATATTCTCTTTATGCTCATTCATTTATCTTGATTGATAGTTAAAATGAGACAATTTAACTTTTTTTGTCGAGAGAATTCCTCTATTACAACATTAATCAAGATTGTTCTATTTGCCTTCATTGATTTATTTTTGGCTATGTTTGAAAATTTGTAGCCACATTGTTGTCATTTTTTGAATATCAATCAAGTTATTATTTCACCACTGTGTCTTTCAATAGTTTGATCTTGAGAAGATGTTTTTGAGGAAAGGTTAATAGTGAGGTAGGTTAGGAGTGCATCTCATTTAGAAGTTGTTGATGTTCTTGAACCATATCATCATGATAGACATTAGTTTTGATTGAATGAAACATATTCGTTGTCAATAATGTTTTGCTTTTATGGAGAACGTTATCCTCTTATGGAGAATGTTCGGTATTGCTTCCATAATGAATGCAAAAACATTTTTGCATCAATTAATCTTAGATTTTTTTTTTTGTCACTCTATGTTCAGACTTTTAAGTTTTTATTGATGATATTTGAATATTATCAAATTTGTAATTTATCTAAATTTAACATTGTAATTTTATTTCTTCACCATTGTATATTTCATCATGAAAATCAACATATTCATCAAACATAATATGCATAATTTCATCTACAGTTTGGACTTGAGATTTTATATTATATAATATTTATGGAATGTATGGTATTTAGAAAAAAATGCTTTTATGGTATTTTAAAAAAAATTGTTGATACTTTCTTTAGTAAAATATAGTAACGACAAAAAATGTGAACGTATGATATGTTTTGCCTACAATTTTTCAAAAATTCATATGAAGGTTTGTTTAAGATAATTTATAATTGAGCCAAGATTAAAAATATGGCAAACAATTTTTTTTTAACTTCCCCCGAAAATTATTTTTCAACACCTGATTCATTTAAAATTGTTCTAGTCATTTCTTGTAATTATTATTTTTTTAAATAGTTTCATATCGTTGAAAAGTTATTTGACAAGTAAATCATGTGAAATATCATTTTCATCAAAGCATAATTTGAAAAATGATGTTTCAAATTCTCTCAATCATTTTTTTTAGAAATGACAATTTTTTTTCAAAAAACTTAAAAAGATGATTTGGTGGGAAATTTAATCTAAGTATAAAACATAAGGATTTTTCTTTAAAAAGATACATAAGAATGTTTGTTTTACCTCAACCATGTGTGGTTCAAAAATAACTTTAACATCAATTTTACAATGTTATCTATGATATATCAAGCATCATTAATCTATGCAAAATTATTTCAATCAATGATACATATATCTTTCATTTGTTAATGTTTTCAAAGGTTATAAACCCTCCAAATTTTTGTAATGAGAAACGACACCATATTTTTCCGTTCATATGTATTGAACATGACTTGTCCATATATCAATGTTTTTTCTTGATTGTTGGATGATATTTCTGCATCACAAGTTAGTAATGATTTTGATATCCATATTTGTTTAGATCCTTGATGGTTAGTGTATCTTATTCTCTAAGACTTTTTCTTATGATAACAGTTTGGTTCATCATGACCAATCTTTGAAATGTAAGAACACTTCTTTTTTGTTCTTGAAGAATGTTCTCATATGACACCATAACGTTAGTTCTTTTTTGAAAATCGTTTTGCTTTGAAATTTTTATCTTTTTTTTCATAAAAAAACTTGCGGAATCAAGATGTGCAATTTTGTTACAGTTAAAACATTTTTATTTTTTTTGCATTTTTCTTCTTTTCATTCTAGTACAAAGCAATTTTTATAGAGTTTTTACTTTTGAGATTTGTCAAAACCAAGTATAGCTTTTAAAAAAAATTCTACTTGAGATTCCCTAATTTTTTGGAAAGTTTCACTGGACTTTATATGGTTTGATAAATCATTTTTAAGGTTCTCAACTTATGTTTTGAGTAGAACATTCTCATCATGAATTGTAGACGATTCAAGACAATTTTTCTCAATGATTTCATTTATAATTTTTTGTTTTTCAGATATTTTAAAATGAGATTCTTGCAACCTTTGAATGATCTTTTTGAGTTCTTCATCCATAGTTTGGGCTTTCTATTTTTCTTTTTTTTCTTTACAGAGTTGTTCTTTTAATATACCATATTTTTAGCAAGAAAGTTTCAATCAAATAAAAGATTATTAAATTTTGAAATGAGATTCTTGCAACCTTTGAATGATCTTTTTGAGTTCTTCATCCATAGTTTGAGCTTTCTATTTTTCTTCTTTTTCTTTACAAAGTTGTTCTTTTAATAGACCATATTTTTAGCAAGAAAGTTTGAATCACATAAAAGATTATTAAATTATTTTTCCATTTGTTCTCACAAATAACATAGTTCAGAGATGTTACCTCGTTATTTTATAAGTTTTCCATTAAACACGCGTTGACTTGTGACATTACTTTTTCTTCCTAAATTTTTTCCTCTAACACTTATAGGTGCTCAACCTTAGAGGCAGTGGTCTGATGCCAATTGAAGTAGCAGTGTCAATCACAAAGAATGGGGTTTGAATTGTGACCCTTTTAAAATTTTGATTCATGTGCTTAATTTAAATTAACTAAATATCAATATTGGTTGAAAGAGAATGTCCAAAATGTTCTAGATATGTTAGAAGTAAATAAAATAGATTAGTTTATAGTGAAACATGATTTGTATGTGCAAATAATTAAAGATAAATGATAGAAACATCATACATAAAAAGTATATTGATTCACCCAACTTGAGTTAGTCTAATTATCGCAATTGTGAGATTTTCATTATGTGCTTCAGAACCAAAACATTGTCCTTCACACATTTTATCTTGATCACACCTTGATCAATTACAATATTTACCTTTCAACCTATAAAATATTGTTACAATCACTTTTTAAACTTGAAAGAATTTTTACAAACACATTCAATCTAACATAAAAGATAGACTTGAGTTACAAATGAAGTGTATAATAAAAGTGTTTGGGATCTTGAAACTTCTCAACCCTTGTTTGAGATAAATAAAGATAAACTCAATAAATGATGATCCACAAATATAATAAAAAGAGAGGGAGTTTGCTTGAAGAGCTTTTGACTTGTTATTACTTGAACAAATGTTGGTAGATTTGTAGACTGAACTTTTGTCTTCATATTCTATTTGATCTTCAATTTATATATGATAAATGGATTTGATATTTAGTTTACTGAATATATTTGTTGGACACGTTTTCCAAGCGTTAGATCTATTTTAAAGCAATTAAGCACATGTTTATATTGTTGTCCAAAATGTTCTTGACAAATAAATAATGTTATTGCTTTTGAGTCTGATGGAAACGTGGATGAATGAGGGAGTGAATGAGCTATGACATGTTAATTGGTACTGTTTCAAATCAAAATCACGCAAATCTTAATGTAGAATATTGTAAGTATAATATACTTGCATATTTGCTCACAACTCATCAATTAGAAGACCAATCTTGAGGTTGTTTTCCTCCTTTGAGCATTCAACTCCAGTTATGCATTTCACGATTGATTTGAGCAGGCTTGATACTCTTTAAATTGTAGTTTTGACTCTGGAAAATGATATATTTTAATTTTATCTTTAAAAGAGAATAACCATAATGTTCTTGTGTAAAACCATAACGTTCTTCAATTCTATTTTGAGTGAGTGTTGCACTGAGAGTTTTTGACAGTTGTTTGGTGTCAGACTTTTTCTACTTTGCACACATGTTGCCTTTATGCATAAATGCAACATCAATGTCTTATCCATGCTATACGTGTTCATAAACAATCAATCTAGAGGTACATCTTGTTGTGGATCTAGAGGTACATCTTGTTGTGGTTCTTGATGTCTTTATTTGTTTCTTTTAATCTTTTAGGAAAAGTTGTCTTGATAATCTTATGTGAATATAGGTACTTTCAGAAATCAGAATGATGTTATTTGAAGAATGTTTGTACTTTTCGCAAACCATGATCATCTTAGTTTTACTAGACTAAAGGATGTAAAAACCATGTATAATATTTTTTGAAAACAATTTTTATGTTATTTATGATAATTTTATAGTTTAAAAAAAAACCACTTTTATCAAAATTGTATACAAAAAAGTTAAAAATGATTTTTATAATAGTAAACAAATGAGAGTTGAAAAATTATTTTTTTAAAAATCTCTAAAAAATAATCCCTAGATTATTTAAAATAAAAACTATTTTTATTTAAGCTCAAACAAACCAACTAACCCATTTAACCCTTTAAAGAATTTGAAAAATGTCAAACCTACAAATGTGTAATTTATTATGAAAATGTTAGAGTTGATTCTTGTATACTACACGTCACATGCAAATTGTTGACATTTTTTTCAAATCTTTAAAGGGCTAAATGGTCATTTAAGAGTATATTCTACTATCTTTTTAATAAAATTATTCATTGTAGGAAATGCAGAGATTTTTTAAACAAAATTATTGACTATAAGAGGTGTGGTATTTTTTAAACGGACTAACAAGATAATAGATTAAAATACATGTAGTTTGAGAACACTAGAGTGAAGAAACTATGTATTACTCATTACATATTTGATTCTTTTACCTATGACACATTAATAAATAATAAATTTATCTATGTTTTCTTTTTTACATTTTATTTATTAAATAAAAATATAATGTATTTCATTATATCTATGAATTTTTTTTTTTAAAAAAAAACTATATATTAATTTAAAAAAACTAAAATTATAAAACAAAAATAAAATGCTCGACTAAATATCATATAGGGAGAGAGTAACCTTATTTTAGTTTTTGTGGAGAAGCCCAATCAGAAGAAAAATAAAACTAAAATCAATCCGTGTTTCATTTGGGCCCAATATTTTAAGTATCCATTCACCTAAAACCCTAATCTTAGTATCCATTTTGCGCCAGATTCTTCTTCAGTTGTTCGTGAACCAGTCTTGAGGTACCTCTCATCTCTCAATCTATCTCCTTTCAATCGCGATTCTTCATACTTTTTCATTCCAGATCTTAAACATATTTCGATTTCGTATTTTTGTTTGTTATTTTTCATAATAAATTTTGATATGTTTGTTTATACGACTTAGTATTAATGATTTGTTAATTATCTGTGTTATTCTATTAGGTTTATACTACCTTGTAATTAGTTTGATAATACTCTTGTAAATTTAAACTTTTTGATTTAGTGTTTTTGTTGATATTTAAAGATAAGCAATGGTGAAGCATAACAATGTTATCCCTAACGAGCACTTCCGTAAGCATTGGCAAAACTATGTGAAGACATGGTTCAACCAACCAGCAAGAAAGACGAGAAGACGTTTAGGTAATTTTTGTGCATTTTCATGCAATTTGAATACTCTTTTCAGTAATATAGTATCTTGTTTCGATCAGTCTTATGCTTTGGTTATTGAAAATAAAATTTCAGTTTGGATTAGTATTGATGGTTACATTGTTTCTTTATGAATTGATAATTGAAAATAATATTTGTTTGATTAGTTTTGATGGTTACTTGGTTTCTCTATGCATTGAAGATAAAATTTGTTTGGATTAGTTTTGATGGTTACTTTATTTCTTTATGCATTGATAATTGAAAATAATATTTTAGTTTGGATTTGTATTGATAGTTACTTTGTTTTTTTTACATATTGGAATGTTGCATTATTCAGCTCGTCAAAAGAAAGCTGTCAAGATTTTCCCTAGGCCTACAGCTGGACCTCTCAGGCCTATTGTTCATGGACAGACTGCGAAGTACAACATGAAAGTTAGAGATGGTAAAGGATTTTCTCTTGAAGAATTGAAGGTAAAATGGCTGAGTATCTCACTATATAGAATTAGAATCTGGTGTTCAATTTGTTTTTTTGTTTTCATTTCGTTGCCCATAGAATGAATCCATGCTGTCATAGTCTTTCTGTTTTCTGTACTTCTGCGACAGGGGTTACATATCAATACATGTAATTGTATTAGCAAAATCCCCTCATAATTCCAGTACAAAACCTATGTCAAGTGGACCACCAACATAATGGAGTGGTTTTGCAGTCTTAGCACATAATAGGCTAGCCAATTTAAAGGTGAATTTGTTTCTCAAGTCCCGTGGGCTGACCATGATTTGTATGGCATTGTGAGAACCCTGACCATCAAGGGCTAAGTCTGGCCCATTTTTAACTTATAATATTCATGTACCTTTAAAGTTTAAATCAATTTTAGTTATCACAATACACTAACACTGATGATGTTGCACCATTCTCTAAGCTACCATAAGTATATTCTCATCGGCAGCCTTTTCTATTTTCAATTCTGTCTAATCTTTAGCTTGAAGATAATAAAAGACCTTAGAAGTTTGTTGCATCGTGTATTGTAACTTCGATGCTATGCTTTTACTTTATGGTTCTGACTGTATATTTCTTAAATTTTCATTGTAGGCTGCCGGTATTCCCAAAAAGCTTGCTCCAACTATTGGCATTGCTGTTGATCATCGCCGCAGAAACCAATCCTTAGAAAGTCTGCAAGCTAATGTGCAGAGGCTGAAAACATACAAGGCCAAGTTGGTTGTCTTTCCAAGACGTGCTCACAAGGTCAAGGTAATGCAAATGTTCAATAATGCTGTTTATTGTTGCCTTGTATGGTCTTTTTCTTAATTTTGTACTAACAAAATTTTGATACCAGCTGATTAATTTGAAAAATATAAAGAGTTTTTCATTAATCTTATCTTTCTTATGGCCCTTTTTTATTTGTAGGCTGGTGATTCTACTCCTGAGGAACTTGCAAATGCCACACAAGTCACAGGATCATACTTGCCTACTGTGAGGGAAAAGCCATCTGTAGAGCTTGTCAAGATTACAGATGAAATGAAGGCATTTAAAGCTTATTACAAGCTTCGCCTTGAACGCACCAACAAACGCCATTATGGTGCCAGATTGAAGAAGGCTGCCGAGGCAGAGAAGGAAGACAAGAAGTGAAGACCTCACGAAGTCTGCATTCCTAATCCCCAAATGATAGTTATTGCAATACAATATTTGCTTGAGATTTTCTTTATCAAGAAAAAAATTCTTATTCTTAAACATGAAGAATCCCTATGGCTATTTTTATTTTGTGAACTTTGGTTATTCAATTTTGTTGGTTTAATTAGAAATCTGATCTGATTAGCATTTGTTTTATTTTTCATTCGTGGCTTAATAATGAAGACTTTTCTTTACACAAATGCTTGGAGGGTTGGTGATTTTTTTTTTGTCTTCTCATTAGTATTAACAAAAAGTGTTAAATAAAATATCACCCAACTTTTTTTCGTTGTTTAATAAGGAAAAATGGTTTTTATTTTTCAAAATATGTGCTTATTTATTTAGATGAGGCTATTAAATTTAAGTATTGTCATCGAGATATGATGAAATAAAATATTATTTAATAATGTTGAATTTCTTTTTTTAATATATGTAATTTTATCATCAGTTTTCTTAGGCAAGGGAGATATGAATCTGAACATGGTTTCCTTCCATATTGACTTTTTTTTTTTTTTAACTTCTGCTGTTAAACATGAGATATTTCATCAAAGATAAATTTTTAAAATATAGAATTTCAAATTTTCTATTTTACTAATACAAATATTTACATCAATTTAGAATTTAATTAGCAGAATCCAAAGAGCAAGAAAGGAATTTACATCAATTTCAGAAAAGCTATTCAGTTTTTCTTGTCTTCTTCTTCCCTTAGGGCAACCCCAATATCTTTTTCCATTGTTATGGTTCATTTTAACTCCAAACCTTCCATTTCCCTTCATTCACCAAATCTTTTAAGAACCAAAAGGTTTCCATGACTCTTGAAAACTCCAAATCCATACTTCCATTTTTTTTAATCCAACCAATTCGATAAAGCAAAGAAGAAAAAGCAACTTTGAAACATCACTCCTTATTCTAGATCGTGAGTTCATCACATTTTTTTTTCTCAATCATTAGAGATTGGAGATAAAACTATTTTCTAGTTTGGTTTATAAGTTCTGAACTGATTTGGAGAAAAAGAAATGAAAGCAATTAGTAGAAATGAATGAGAAAAAGGAATGATCAAGTATATAGAATTTTTTTACAAAATGCATTTAGATGAGATGGATATTGCAAACTTCGATTATATGTTGTTTTAAAATTAATTTATGTGTTAAGACTATTTAACTAGATGCACATACCTTATTCAAAGTTAAAATTGTTGAAGTAAAAAATTTTTTATATGTGTTTTAATGACAACAAACCTTATGAAATAAATGTGAAATTTTCTAAATGGTGATCTACTCATGTTTGCATTTGAGATTTTGTTAAACGAACATAAGTGGTCAAGCTTCAAGCCACTTACGTAAACAAGTGCATTATATCAAGTCAACAATGAAGGAATTAGGGAGGCTAATTCATAAATATCAATATGATGATCCTCAAGTCAAGGATGATTATTGCAATATGTTGTGTCTCAATCACACCTAAAATCTCTTGGAATAAGTCAAGAAAAACTATGGGTTAAGATGTGTCTATATGAAAATTAGAGGATGGAGAATCCAAACACGAGGATGAAAAATCCATGAGCATCCTTGAAAATAGGTTACTCATCATTAAGATAAAAAAAGAGAAAATTTTGACTGGAAGATAGACAGACAAAAGGATGAACCTCCAAAGTTGCAAAATATTTATCCTCATTGAAACAATGTTTTTTATTCATAAAGAGAAGATAAATCAATGTCAAAGAATGAATAAATAAAGCAATTTAAACAAATAGGTCACATGCCATATTTAATAGGTACGAGGACAAACTATACGGGGTTAGAGGATGGATTTATAATCCACATTACTCTCAGATGTTGAAAGCGACCCAACACATCATTCTCATTTGTTGAAAACAACCCAACATCAAATACAGAAAGGTTGTAGCTAACAAGACAAAAATATAGTCTTACATGTCTTGAAGAATGAAAAAAAGAAAATGACATCTCATGTCCAAGTTTCTAGGAGGTTTGAACCTCCTGTACGAGGATATACCGCAAGCGGATGGATCTATAGTCCACATCATCTTCAGATGTTGAAAACGACCCAACACATTATTCTCAGATGTTGAAAACGACCAGACACATCAACATACAAAATGGTTGTAGCTAACAAGACAAAAATATAGTCTTACATGTCTTGAAAAATGAAAAAGGAAAATGACAACTCATGTCCAAGTTCCTAGGAGAATTAATCCTCTTGTACGAGAATGGACTGAATCAGTCCAAAGGACAGCTGGATGACATTTATGTAATTAAGATTAATGACCTTGGACATTTGATCAAGTATTTAATGGTCACTTAATACTTTTTCTCATGGATGAAATTATAGCCTCTACCATTAGAGGATACACAATGCAAAAGAGAAAATGAACTTTTGTTTTCTATTCATCCTCAGGCATGGAAAAAAGAGTAAAAGTATCAAAGTACAAAAAGTGTCGTCTTTGACTTGTGAGGCACGACATTATAGGTGTTGGGAAAAGAAAAAGCCAAATAGGACAAGTCACATCAAAATTAATGAAAGTCTCATCCTCATACAAACCATATATAAGGATGGACCACCACAATCATCTCTCAGCATACTTAACAAGGGGATAAAGGTTAAATGACAGTTTTATAAATAAAGATAAGTCAAAGGAAACTTAGCAAAGTCTCAAGCAACTATATTTTGTTAACCTACATGTTTGAATCTCTAAAGACAATTATAAATAGAGGAGTGTTAATTTTCAAACATCAAGAGAATCATCTACAAGAAAACATCTAAGTTATTCAAGTTTATCATCATTCTCTTCATTCTATACACTCTTTCAAACTTCAACAGATCTGAGGATCATTTTTATTGAGTGTGTTGTATACAACTTCACATCATTATCTTATCTTAAAAATTTGTAATTTGATCTCCAAAACAAATAAAATGCATTACTACTTGTATATCCTCAAGTTGATATATACTTGAGTTATTTTGTAAGTCTCTTGAGGCTAGTAAAAATACAGTGAGACTAAGAAAATACACAGTTGAAAAAGATTCCGTAAGAGGACAAACTATTTTAAGCTATAGTGAAAACTCACAAATTTGTGAGGACATGACGTAGTCTATATCAAATGAACCAGTATAATTTTGAGTGTATCATGTTATTTACTCTCTCCTCTTTATTTATTTAACCATCACTTAAAATTTTAAATTTTTATTATCTGACGTTCGTCCTCTAGTAAAGATGATGAGATATTATTTAATAATGTTGAATTTCTTGTTTTTAAATATTTAACTTAAAACACCCCTTTTTTAGGTAAGGGAGATATGAATATGAGCTTGCTTTCTTTTCATTTTGACTTCTTTTCTTTTAACTTTAACTTTTAACTTCTGTTATTTGACGTGATTTGTCATACATTTAGTGAATATATATATATATATATATATTTTTCACGCTGATCTTAGACTAAAGTATAATATATAAAAATACCAAAAGCTGAAAGAAATTATATTACAATTACGGTGTTTAGAAGATAATTTTTTTGACATAATATAAATTTTTAAGGAAATTTAAATCATATAATGTAAATTAGCTTGTTTTAATAATAAATTTGATAAAACTTTAAAATAAAAGAATTTCAAGAGATATTTTATAAAAAAGTTAAATTTAGATAAATTTAAATATCAATTAAAAATATAAAACATAAAATTTTCTTTTTTACTTTATAACTTATAAATTATAACATTGTCTCTATAGATTTTTTTATACAATTTTGATTGATCA
>JBBPBS010000738.1:8909363-8952348 GCA_037974835.1 Cicer judaicum
TTGATCAAAATTTGGATATTAGTTTCTATAAATTTTTAAAATCACCTTAATGTTTTCAAAATTTCATTTTTAACATAAATATTTTATTTTCACTCAAACTTTTTAAATTTATAAAACTGCTCTAATTTTAGATAAACAATTTATTTATTCAAATAATAAAATTTATACTTTATCTAAAATGAAATATAAGTAAAATTAATAGTTAAAATGATATATCTGATTAAAAATTTAATATATATAAATATATTAATTTTTTAACTATAATTTTTATTTATATTCATCTCAAACAGAATAAATAAAATAAATACGATTAAAATATTTGTTTTGTTTGTAATTTTAAGTTACCTATAATTTTTAATCACTGAATCCAACCATACTCTTACTTGTTGCAGAAAAAAATAAGGAAAAATATTTACAAAAGAGAGGGAAAAGTAAAAATCATAAGTACATCTTCTTTATTGTAGCTTTTATTAGCCTGCGCTATTTGATAACAGACCAAAACCTACATGTAGAATGTACATACATCTATAATTAGGGTGGACACTTGTGACCAAGACTATTTTAATGAATACATATTTTCACGTTAAATCTGTTGATAATATAGCCTGTTTCTAAAATTACCATTTAATTATTAGGATAGATAAGTTAATAGTTTTTTTCTTTCAACTAAAATAAGATTTTTTTTTTTATAATCTAAAAAGTTTTCTTATAAAAAGGATCATAAAGTTTTAGAGACATAAATGGTAGTATTATTTTTATATAAACAATTTTTTTAATTATTATTTAATTAATAAACAATTACAATTAATATACTAAAAACAATTTATTTTACAAAAAATTCTATTTTTATTAAAGAATGATTTTTATATGGGGATATCGCAAACCCCTCCGACCCAATTAAAAAGATACTTGTGTCGTGCAATGAACATTGGATTACTATTACTGTACCTTTGTATATCCTACCTACATCTTGTACCTTTAAATGATACATAGATTACTTAAATATTACTTATTTTTTACAGATATTAATTAATTGATTTAAATATTTGATGCATTATCTTATTTTTGTTTCTATATGTTTTTTTCTTTTTAATTTAAACATGTAAATTTTATTTAGTTGTAAAATTATTTATGTTATGAGTTGTTAACAAAATTTGTATGAGAAAAGTGATTATTTGATGATAGAGAAGAAACTTAAATATAACATAGTTAAGTTTCTTTCGTTTCATTTTCTTTTTAATTAATTTAATTATTTAATTTATTTTTTTATCAGATCATTCTTTCATTTTTTACATAAACTTTTTTTAATAATAATTAATACAAACTTATATAAACAAATAATTAAATTTAATTAATTATTTAATTAATTCATACACACTATAAATTTATTTTACACGCGTTTATTTAGTTACATCTCAAGCTGAGAGTCATACAAAATTACCTAGAACTATTAAATAATAAAATTTATATATAATTTACTAATAATATAAATTCGGATTTAAACCCAAATTACATATCAATTGTAATTAAACTTTGCTGTAATGTGCAGTTGGATTCAAAAAATTCTACTAAAAACTAATAAATATGTCAAAAGTTGATGCATTAATGTTTTTTTTGGTATACATATATTTCAATGTTGATAAAACTACTTCAAACCTAAAATTCAGAGAATGATAACGTTTTTTTACAAACAATTTTTTAATCTTTTAATGTGATACAAATAAATTATTATATTTACAAGTTGAATGTATTATAATATAAAATAACTTTAAATTATTATTTAACGAAAATAATATTATTTTATCTTTTCACATTACAATATTAAAAATATCTTGATATAAGTAAAATGATTAATTTAACATAAAATTATCATTAAATGTTATTGTAAAATTAATTTATATTTACAATACATTTTTAAAATTTCTCAATCTTTCTATAATATAATTATTTTGCATTTTATTAAGAGAAAAAAATAAAGTTAACTGTCAAACCATAAAGATGTAGGTTATTTTATAATATTTACTATTTTTTCAAATAATCTAATATAAAATTTACTTACACCGAACATGGAGAATAAAGATATCATAAATTCTATCATATATTTCAACAGTACTTCAAATATCCTTATTTATACTATTTAACATAAAAAAAAAAAAAAAAATATATATATATATATATATATGTTATTTAAAAATTCAAACCAACCAATCTAAATCTACCCTAATGAATCTGACATTTTTAGGGGACCTTGTTAGTTAGTTAGATAATCCCCTCCCTACAATAATTTATGACTATACTCGCGTGAATTAAACGCGCATAAATGTACACGTGGGGAAATTATCTGAATATCACGGTCTCCATAATGTGTATAAATATGCTTCGAATACAACGCTCTCATAATTAAAATAAGAACATAACACAAAATCAAATAGTATTCTCTTTCAATCTACCAACACAAACACACGTCATGGGTTTGCAGGTTTCTCTCCTTAATCCATCTATTATTACTTATTTTTTCTAGTGTTTCAATTTTCAATTTTAATTCTAGTGTTTTAATTATTTTTCTAATATAAGCAAAAATTACTATGAAAAATAATAATTTACGTGCTCTAAATTTGGGGCTTATTTTTCTCTTCTCATTAAACATGGAAAATGTATAGTTAGGTGACATATGATAAATGCCATAAACACGATGCCTACGTGGTCCTTTTGCTGTTTAGTTAGAGAGTACATGAACGTTATATTGAATCAAAAAAAGATAAAATAATATAAACAAAAAAAATATAATTGATTGGTTTATTCAATTATTATAATCTTATGAATTTAATTTTTATATTCTAAATAGTTTTTTATATTTTTAATTAATTATAAATATTAGATTATTAATAATAATTAATTTTTGTTATACTTAACTATAATGTCATTCACATAATGAATTCTAATTTATTTGATTGAATAAATTTTTTTATACTAATAATATACAAATTATAATATAATCATTTATCACAAAAATTTAAACTAAACCAAGAAAAAATTTGTTGGTTTATTTTAATTTGGTACAATCGAAGTGATATTTTAAAAATTTAATAAATATATTCCAAATAATTTAATAAATGTATTGCAAAAAATTTAATCTTTTTATAAATTTTTCAAACATCATAGATTTTTTATACTGTTAAAATACATAAACTATTATATTGTTAAAATAAATACATAAATTACAGTGAAAACTTTATATATAAAAGTTATTTAGTATTTTAAATAAATTTATTTCTCGTAAAATATAATCAACTTTATAATTTACGTCTGTGAATTAAAATATAGTTTAATTATTTATTAAAATAATTGTTTTTTAGTTTTCAGTTCACATTTTTAACATATTACATTAATCTTGTATTAAAAATTTGTTAAGTTTTTGACATAGAGATTTTCCACTTAAATTAGTGACATACTTGTATCGTTTTAGTCATTCAGTTTTTCAAAGTATTTGCAATATTGCATGTTTTTATTTATTTCACACACATCATATATTAATATATTAATTTTATTTGCTTCTTTTCTTTTTTAACTAAGTAATAATTTTCATTTTTGAAATGCACTTTTAGGCAAATATATTCCGTCTTACAACAGAATACTTCAATAGTCTTTTTAAAATTTTGAAAAGTGATTTTTTGTTGTTGTAATTATTACACTTTCAACAACCTATTTTATTTAACTTATCAATTTTGTTTTAGGAATTTTCACACACAAAATATTGAAATACAAAACCCCTTCAATCATTCAATCAAAGTAGTCATTTCATGTGAGATATTAAAATAAATGTTTTCTTTTAAACTTGGTGTTTAATAATGAGTTATTGGTAATTGAATTTTAATTTTTTTATTCATGTGCTATTTTTCTCAAGTATTATTCAGTAATCTCATTTATGAAAATAATAATAAGTGATAATGTAAAAAATTATTGCACCATTAGCTCCTCCCTAAATGAATAGAAGTGTACACCTTAAAAAAAAAAAATTTCACATTTTCATTTTGACATTTCATTATACAGTCTTCTGTCATGTTTTTAATAATTATCTCATATTACTTTGAGATTAGCTTTTGAAATGCATTATCTTTTAATTTTGTTATTTTTACTATGATTATATTATCATCTATACAAATTATATTTTATACTCTCTAAGAAGAGATTAAAATTTCAAGTGTAGAACCGTATTTTTTCTTCGTATTGAAATAAATCTCCTTTTTTAACTGTGTATGCTAAAAATAATATACATATTTTTATTGTGTCCTTATTTTTAATTTTCTCTTCCAATCTAAATTTACTGTGACACCTAATGGAGGTTTTTAATAAATTCGCTCCTTCATCAACAATTGTTTTATAGGTTAGATTCATCAAGAATGTATTGCACAAGAGTCTTATATGTAATGTTGTTGCCAAATATTAATTCAAAATTTTATTTATTATTGTATTTTTACTGTTTTTTGATAAAAAAAATATAGTTTTAGTTAATACATTTTTATTAAATCTAAAAATATTATTGTTTTATATATAGTAATTTATGTATGATGAATAAAAATACATAAATACTATTTTTTTTAGATAAAATTTTAAAAGAAAAAGAATTATATATATATATATATATATTATACTGTAATTCATGTATCTGATAATATTTTTAAATAATTTAAAATCAATACGACTAACGAATATTAAATTTTATTGGTTTGAGTTGAATGTTCAAATTTTTATCATTATATAAATACGTTTAAATAATTTAATTTAATTTTTAAATAATTTAAAATCAATACGACTAACGAATATTAAATTTTATTGGTTTGAGTTGAATGTTCAAATTTTTATCATTATATAAATACGTTTAAACAATTTAATTTAATTTAATTTGTTTGTATGTTATTGTTATTTATAATTGGTTTATTTCTATAATTGCATAAATATGTTTTTTTATTCATATGTTCACCTTTGTTAGATATGTACTAGTTTGCTAGATCGGATCCAATATTGTATTGTTGGTGATTTCTAGGATGAGGTATCTACTAAGTTAACCACCATGAATCATAATTATCAACCCTTAGATTAAATGAGTTTACATATTCTATCATACAAACAGTCTACACCACATTAAAAGTCACCTGTATTTTTATTTTAAATGGAAGGACAAATATTAGTTGGCAAAGTCAGGCTCCAACGAATACATTGAAGATATGTCACTGACATACAACACATGAATCCCTCATAGAAACCATCCACACCATCACATGGTTTTACATTAATAAATATGCAAGTACCTACTATTAGTGTCTTCATTGTAACCAACAACGACTTCATATATTTTTTAGAATAATTAACTTCATTTTTATTAATAAACATAATTAAATGTAATTCATTTTTTTAATCTCATAAATACATTCTCAAAAATACTATTTGTGAAACTTGTTCCATAAAAAAAAATCCTAGAAAATATATTATTAAGCTAAAACTATTATGTTTGCTAATATTTAAACTTGAAATATAGAAGTATTATTTTTTTTGTGTTTTAATCTAATATTATAATTGATGAATATAGTCGCGTTAATTAGACGCGCCTAAGTGTGTGCTGGGAATTTATTCTGACCCCACCGTCCATAATGCGTATAAGTATGCTTCGATATAACGCTCTCATTATCAAAATAAAAACGTAACATTCATTTTCATTCAATCTCTCAACAAAAACACACATCATGGGTTTGCAGGTTTCTCTCCTTAATCCATCTACTATTACTTATGTTTCAATTTTCAACTTTAATTTGTTTTTTCATCATTCTTTAACTCTTACTTTCTCTTTAGTTTCTTCTACACTTATATATGTATGTATAATTATGCCGTCAAAAAATCATAGGAAACAATTTAGCTCAGATTAATGCGTTGTGCTCTTTTTATGTTTCAGCTAAGAAATATATACAATATGTCGTGTAGTTTTTTCTGTGTTGATTTTTCAGATCTGTGACACTGTTAATTATTATTGTTTTTTTTAATGGGGTGATGAATTTCTGGTAAAAATATTTCCGTTTTTTTTTTGGATCTATTTGTGGTATCCTTTGATTTGTTGGAAATTTGAATTGAATTGTGAATCCTAAACTGAATCAAACTTGAATCCTAAATTTGAATAAAAATGTCCCTCCTTTTGTTACAAAAATAAAATAACCTAATTAGGGATGTTATCTGATTGGAATTTATGTGGGAGCTACTAATTTTTCAAGTGAGAAGAGGGAACAATGGTTTTCCTCATAATGTTACCAGTATTTTATAGTAATTGTGATGGGGAACTTTTCAGAATTAATTAAAAATGTATCTATGTTTTCAAAACAATTTATTTCATATCAGAATCTTATATGTATTTTGATCTTCTTTTGTGATTATATGCTTGATATTGTTCTTATACAAAAAGTTATACATAAAGCATCACACACATGTTGGTTAATGGAATGCAGGAGGATTTTGAGTTGTATGCTGCTAAAGCCAAGACTCTACCAGATACCACAACAAATGAAAACTTGCTTATCATTTATGGATTGTACAAGCAAGCCACTGTTGGACCTGTCAACACCCGTGAGTGCTCTTGTATTTAAGAAATAATTTTCAAATCGATATTTTCAACTTTTGAATTATGTCACATTTGCATCATAAGGATAGGGTTTTTAGGGTTGATCCGAGCATAAGACCAAATAAGCCTTTGTTTTAGGGTCCCTAATCCTCTACATAGCCCACTAATCTTATAGTTTTATCTCCATTTTGATATGAAGGAAATAAAATATACATATGATGCCTCCATATGTTTGGTCAAGACCTCGCCTATCTTAAAGTCTCACTTACTCATAGGCTGATTGAGGATTTTTTTTTTTAAACTCCACCCATCCTTTTGTTCAATATAATAGTTTAGAGGTCTTGGCAACAACATTACAACCACAATTATGGTTGCATTTTATTACATATAAATGTTTGCAGCATAACTGAACTTGCAATTTAAAACAATGTTTCATAAGGCTTATCATTGTTCATGAATTTGTTGATTTACAGCTCGTCCTGGAATGTTCAACATGAGGGACAGAACTAAATGGGATGCATGGAAGGCTGTTGAAGGTAAACAAAAATGAAACTCCAGTTATTCAAGTGTGATTTAAAGCTAGCTTGACACGTCGTTATAGTGCTTTTATTTTTCTCAGAGACTTGAAAGTACTCTTTTTTTTGCAGGAAAATCGAAGGAGGAAGCAATGAGCGATTACATCACTAAGGTGAAACAGCTCCTAGAAGAAGCTGGTCTCCCTGCTTAAAAACATCGCTGCCTCTTGCATTTTAATTCTATGCTAAATGTTTCTTAGTGTTTGAAAAATAAAACAGTTGCAGAGTGTTTGACGTTTGATCTAAGACAATAATATATAATCTTAACTTGAAATTTTCGATATAGTTTACTTCAAACTATTTCTACTTTCTACCTTAATTGCTTTATCTTGCACTTTTGCATTTTCAGCTCTCAATAATTTGAATTTAATCAGAAGCCTCAATTTGGTTAATGGTTAATTATGCACAGCAGGCACAAGGTGCCATTCGTATATATTAGAACAAATAAACAACACTTGTTCTGTTGAACTCATATAGTACATGTCTATATTAATAATATAACTAAATTGTTTCTCTTTTAATTTTTAGCATTTATCAAAACACTTTTATTTGTGATTGTGTTTACCTAAGTGTTGCTCCTATTGAATGGATATGATATGTTACATTGAGAGAACAAATGCTGCTGAACCCATAGCAACAAGTAGGACAACAACGTTGTCAGAAAAAGGATGATCACCATCGTCATCTGCCATAAATCAATGATCATGAGACGCTAGAAAGAAATAAATGCTAACAGCGATCTTAATTAAGCCTTATAAGATGTGACAAAGCCGGCCAAAGACGACATATTTTATCTTATACTATAGTATATGAATCGAATGAATCGAATAATGTACCAATATGGTGACGGTGAATGCAACAGCATTCACTATCAACATTTTTGCCCCGTTTAAAAATATGAATATACGATTACTGATTGGAAATTTATGACATTGAATGATAATACAGACAAACAAAGACAGACAAGCAACAAGGACAATGATAATATTATTTGCTCTAATAGAGTACTTGAAAATAACATTTCGACCTTCCGTGTATGTTTTTTTTCTTTTTCTGTGAATGTACCAATGAAGTGATAAATTTAGTGCTTGGTTAAAGCACTTGAAGTAGAAGTTTCTCTTTATAACTGAATGAAAATTTTACATGTCAAATTTTTTAATGAGGAACTAACTTTAAGTGTAGTTGGTTGTGAATTGTGATTCAGTCGGTGTTAGTTGTTAATGTAATTCTGCATCTTTAACTAGTTTAAATTAACTAATTTTAGGAGTGGTTTCCTTAGTTTACAAAATGTTTATGTTTTGAGAGGGATGGAGTGGGTAAGGATTCTCTACCTTTGAGTCTCCTATCTTTGGTAACTTTGTATCTATCTCTCTCTTCATCAATCATTCTCTCTCATCTAAATAATTTTTAATATTTAATTTTAATTATCAATTTTATTTCAAAATACACTAAAGTCGCCCCTCACCAAAGGTAGAGAATCCATTTTCGTGTTTATATCAGCAGGTGAGTGACACACAGGGAAGAAATCAAGAAATTGAAAAAAGAAAACTCAGCTTCAGTTTGATGGCCAACTTCTCCCTGAAATTGATTGCAGAATTAAAGAATATTAATTGTTACTCACAATCTAGTACTGCTTGTTACTTCATATAAATTTTATAAGCACAAAAAAACAATAGGATGCTCCGGATATTAATCCAATATATATCATTGATTTACTGGCGAGGAACCATATTCTAAGCCAAGCCTTTTTCATCATTTTCTTATAAAATTGAAAAACATTACAAGACAAATATAAGGGGGGACTGAAAATGGAAGAAAACATAGTAAAACAAAACAGAGAACAAACTAGGAAAATAGAAATGAATAAGAGGAAATGCGTGCGTGTGCGTGTGTTTGATGATTGTATCTTTGTTGTTACATTTGCATAGTTCCATCTACAAATGGAGAAATGCATTTAAGATGGATGTGCTTGTGGGGTGAGAAAGAGCATATATTTAAGATGCCAATATTAGCAAATGTGGTATGATTTCATTGCACATGGATATCCAACTACCACTTTTATGTGCTTGCATGCTGATGTGGCTAAAAGAAGCAATTTGATTGGATAACAGTGTAATATGACTTTACACTAACAATACATATCCCAACAATTTACATACCAAAAGAGTTAACTAACTAGTTAGGTTGAGAAGTGAGGCTTCCTACCAATCTCTGATTCTATTGAACGAAAGGATATCTAGAAATGTAATATTCTCTAACACGAGATGCACCGTCCCTTGCCAGAATCCCCTCGAGATCACCAATAATTCTGGCCAACCATATCTCAAGATTTCGCTGGAGTTCTCTGAAGTTGTTCCGTATTGAGTCCAAAGACCGCCTTGTGGTTAGTGTGGTCTCACCTCTTAACTCATCTTTGTAATGGGTCTTCCCGACTTCGGTATGCAATGCCATTAGTTTCTGTCCAGTTTCAGATGCACCCTGCTGAAGCCTGAATGCTTCCAGTAAAAACTCTGTTTGAGTTTGAGTTCGAAATTCTGAACCAAGAGAGGGTTCGCATGGATCACTAGCCTGCTCAAAAATAGAGGAAATGTCAGACCCAAAACTGCAAACGGTGTCCATTGACAGGAGGACATGTGCCAGGTTTAACTGTTTAGGTAAAACGTATTATAAGATAATGTCAATAAATAAGTTTGTAATGGGATCATTGTTTTGGGTTGCTACAATTTGCAAGTTAACAAAGACCCATAAACAAAAACAGCGAAATACAAGTTGCTTACTATGCGTCTGCATAAATCATCAATTTTTTCTGAAAGTGATTGATATCTCTTTGCCTGCTTCTTTATTGAGGATGACACCTTCGACGGAACATCCTTACCAATCTTCTCCAGATTTAATAATTCCTGTTCAAGTAATTTAAGTTTAGAGGAAACTCCAGCTGAATCACCATCTACCTTCCAGGGGGACTCCCTTCTGAGGGAAAAAAACATTTACCCTTCATTTAGTTGGAGATTAATGCCAAATGCTACAAAAGTTATCTGCATTTAGATTATCAAATATTTACCTTGCCACAAATTGTTTGGTATTATACACTGATTCAAGGGATTCGTACTGTACATCCTGCAAGCGAAATAGACATTTGTTGATCAGATATCAGCACCAACTTTTAGTTGAGAATTAGTTGCATATATGATTCGGATTTACCAAGTAAACTACTCACATTCAAGGTACAATAAGTGCTGTAATTAAAAGTCATCCCTAATCTGCAATGTCAAATAGTTGACGGGCGTTCAAAGGATTTTGGTAAATGCATGTTGTTATTTATTTATTGGTTGGTTCTCCTCAACAGAGCCATCTTTCACAAACAAACAGCAGTGTTCTAGGCAGCGTATCACGGATCGTAACATGTGGTAGTGAAATCCTAAAATCACAATTTTCACCACAATGTTTCCAGGGACATTTAAAGAATAGAACAAGGAGTAAAGAAACATGACTACTAATTAATTGCACTAGATCCTTTGTGGAGAGAAATCAAATTGAACAGAGAAAACAACAACAACGCCCATTATACCAGAGCTGTAAGAACTAGATAAGACTCATTTCCCCCAGGTGGGTTCTTTAAGAATATTCTTATATATTACTGTGTGTTTTCTTAGTTTATTCAACCACTCTTGAAACAAAAACATGTGTATTCCAACAGCATGAGTGTTAGCAAAAAGCAAGCCAAGTGGAAGATATTTCTCAACCATATCAACAACTTTATCAATTTGCATCCATGTGATTGGCACAGACAGTAAACAACCCCGAGAAGGATACCATGGATTTCAGAACCAGATTAAAACAGTGACTAGTGCCTGCTGAAAATTAATGTGGACCATGAAAGCAAAGCAATAAGGTACACAACACATTGCTACGAGGTACAAAAACAGACAAATAACAAGTGAATGGTGCATGGCTCCACCACTATGAACTTGAAAGCTAAAAAAAGAAGTAAACATAACCTCTGAAGGACCCCAGTTGTCATCACAAATACATAAAAAGTAGTCTGGTCCAATTCTACCGTACCCAAAAAAGAAAGGAATCTCCTAAAGTCTGTAACCTTGAAAATTGAGTAAAAAGCTGTGCGGTAAAAGAACATGAAAAAAAGGTTACCACTAAACTATGAAGCACGTTAAATTAAATATCTAATGGATTTGATTCCCAAGTAACATCGGTAGTTGTTCAATCAAGATCAAACAGTTAATATTCATACTAAGTATTTTGACTTATAAAATTAAAATTCGCATTCTCATTCATTCCAATTGAATGTGTGTTTGGTGTACTGAGAGACACTAACACACGGTTACGTTCAATAACTTTAATTTTCTTAAAATGTTACTAGTATGTATACCTATCAATGTCATCGTGGTGTCTGGTGTCCATGTTGCATGCATGTGGTCATCATTGTCATCATATTTTATTCATAATAATTTTGTCATTTATCAACCACTTTAGATTAAATGAACAAAATAGATTAAATGAATAAATTAAAAAGTGCAAGTAACAGTTTCTTTATTGTAATAAACTTTCAATGATTGAAAAAAGAGAATCAAAGGGTAACATGTGGTAATTTTGAAAAGTTGATAGTGATTTCACTAACCTGCCATAGTGAAGCTTTTTCTGCCCAAAACTTAGAAGCAGAAAACTCAGAATCAAATCCATTATTAAGATGCTGACTATGTTGTTGATAAATAACATCAATTTCCTCATCCACATGAGAACCAGTAGTGGTCCCCACCATCTCCTCCTCTTTATGAAACCACTCACCACCACCATTCTTCTTATTCCCACCGTAATGTTCCCTACTCCCGCACCCACCCAATCCCTCCTCTTGAAATCTCCTCGAAACAAACGCAATCATCTCATCTCTCTCAACAACCTCACGCTCCAGCTCCTCCACGCGCGCTTTCGAATCATCCACCACCGCTCTCAACCTCGCGATCTCCTCCGACGCGGCGTCGATCCGCCGTAGTAACCGTTTCTCATCGTCTCGCCATGCGTTCCGGTGAGAGGCGAAGATCTCCGCAACTCTCGCGTTTGCTTTGTAATCTTCCTGCCGGCGTGACCGCATCTGTCGTAACTCTTCTTCAGCGCGAAAAGCTCTTAGAGAATGTTCTCGAAGGTTGTTTGGAAGAAGCGCTAAGAAGACGGAGAAGCTTAGACCTATGTAAGAAGAAAATAGCTTCTTCATTTCTTCGTGTTCGTTTTGTTCTGCCATTGAAATGGGAAATAGTGAGAAAGTGATAGTGTGAGAAAGAGTGTGGAGGGAGGTGTTTGTTTTTATTAGTGGGGGTGTAAAGAGTGAAACGAACAGAGAAAAGGGAAAAGGAGTGTTTCTTTTTTTGGTCTTGTGTGTGTTTTTATTTGAGTTATAGAAAGATAAGTTTGGGGAACGGAAAAGGGAGCAGTGGTTTTTTGTCGTTTTGTTTGTGGGTAGCTGGCGACGACGTTAAATGGAATTGCCTTTCGTGCTTCTGCCTTTGATCCCTTTGTAAGACAGTAATAAATAAATAAATAACAAGAAAATAAAATATAAATTATTTATAAATACTACTAGTAACTTATTATATTTAAAATTTAAAAAAAAAATTGGTGATTGAAATTGTAATTGGTAGTTTAATTAATCTTTCAATTTTGTGGATAAAAAAATAATCTATAAAATTATAAATTTAGTGTCAGTAAAAGTAATTTTTATATAAATATAAATTTATATCATTAAAAATTATGATAGGATACATCAATTAAAATTAAATATGTAATTCTTCTATTAAAGGTCAAGAATATTTTAATAGAGCGGATGATATATAAATATTGTTTATTTGGGATAAGAAAATTAGTATGATATTTTCTATAAAAAAAAAATATATAGAATAATACTCAAACCATTATTAATTAAGAAAAAATACGAAGGTTTAATTAATGAGTAGAAATAAAAAAGTAATAATTGATAATGCTATATAAATTTTTATAATAAAGTAAGTGAAAATAATTTATAATATTTTTACTTTGATTAACTTAAAAGAAAAAAGTATAGAGTATGTAGAAATCTATAGATAAATATAATAGGAGATGAGACGAAAGAAAAATAAAAAAAAGTGTGATGGGTTCAACGTCTATTTTATTGTTATGGAATTAAAATGTTTAACAAATTAAACAAATAAATTTCTAACTAATACAAGAAGCAAAAATAATTGTGAGGCCAAGAGCCCGCGTTACCATTTGAATGGATCTGCCTCACTTCCAAGGGTATTTGTTAAAAAATTAAATAAATTAAAATAAATGTTGTGTAGAAATTATCAAAATTTAAAATCCCAAAGAATTGAATACACCACTTTCAATATTAAAGTTATATTTTTAATACTTTAACGAGTGTCTTTGAAATATTTATTATCATTTCTTATGAATTAATTTATCTATGAATTTAAGTATTTGGTTGATCAATTTGTAACCAATTATTATTAATTAGTCTATGTATATGTATAATTATCGAGAGTTTAACTATCAAGGCCAAATTTTATAAAAAAATTATCGTTGATGAAATAACATGCATAATTAACGCAAATAAATTATATATTCAAATAGTATTAGTATAGTATTATTATTTAGGTTATAACTCAATACTAAATATTGCTACGTCAAATGTATACGTATTTAAGAACATTATTTCACTCCGAGAACATATTAAGTACAACCGTTATAATAATATCTATGTAATGTCCATTGCACACAATTTTTGAACAAACTCAAACTATTGTAAGGAATTATCACATAACATTTATTCTTTACACTTTTAATATGTTCAACACAATTATTATAACAACATATTACATCATATTTATTTTAACATCGTTGTCGATTTTGTCTCTATTCCTTTTTATTGGCGGCAAACGTAGTATTTGAATATAAACCATGAAATTTATTTTTAATTATTCTATATTTATGTTTTTATTATTATTATTATTAATATTATAAAAAATTAAAATAATCTAATACAATAGTACCTATCACCAACAAATTATTTTATATAAAAATAAAATAAACTAAAATGATTTTTGTTTGTAAACAGAGTTATTATGACACTAGGATGAACTACATGCAATTCGGGTTTGTTAGAATTTCATAATAATTAAAATGAATGTAATAATAATTAATTATTTGAATGTGTTGTGTTATTATAAACCTTCAAATATCAAAGAAGGGAATTTGCAGAAAATTAGTGTTATTTTGAATTTGAAGCATCTGGAATCGTGACAAAAAAAAGTTTAAGTCTATGGTGACGGTAGAAACGGCTTCTCTACGGCTCTCAACCGTCCAATTTCGAACTACGGCTGAAATTGTTTTATTCTATAAAACTATTCCATAATGAAATATCAGTTATAAATTTATATATTTATTATTTAATTTCGATTAGGATGAAATTATTGGTTATCATCCTTACAATCCAGCCGAAATAACAAATGGAATATTGTTAAACTAAATATTATCTCTTTTATTTGAACTTAAATTTTATTGTTCCATACTGTATATAGAGAGAGGTTTATGTATATGATTTTAGTTTTTTATTACAAATAATACTGATAAAAAAATATTTTTAATTTATTTTTTATTATTTATATTTTCTTGTACATTTATGTTAGAAAAATAATATAATTATCATAAAAAATTTATAAATAACTATAAAGTATGAAGCCAAAATTTATAATATAATATTTAATTTAATAATGTTTTATTTTTGTAATTATGTTCTTTTAACTTATATATTTGATGATAAGTTCACATGAACACGGTGACACCTATTGTAGATTAAGTTTGATTGGTCATCTGTCATGACCCTCTTATTATATAAGAAATTAAGATTTTCACCATATATTCCAATCTAAAATTTTAAAATATTTAATTTATAGATCATTGATCTTATATATCTAATATTTTCTTCATTCTTAATTAATACGAGACTAATTACTCCCAATTAAATTCCAACAATTATTATTATTATTATATTATTTTTTTTATATGATATTAGTATATCTTACTTATTTCTTATTTGATGGGTTATCATATTATTTTACTATTTTCTACGTATTTAATATTAAATGTGTTCAGTATATGATATTATTCTTTAGTACTTCACTACTTATTGGAAGTATTGGCAGCACAACAAAAATGTGAATCGATGAGTGCATAAAAAATGAACTTAATGTTGCGTGTATATTCATCATGTTGTAGCTGCTACTGCCATTTTCTTGACCCACCCAATAAGTCAATAAAGCTTTTGAGATGATATGTCTCTATGAATCTTTGGATCCTAATCTCACCTTTTGTATCCTAATCTCCATTTTGTTTATTGATAGTGTCTTGGATGCATTTTTCCCAATATGAATTTAATTTGGACTTAATTGTCAAACGTTACTTTTTTGTTGTTGTTGATATTATCTCATATTTGCCTTGTGTGTTATGTAGAATATATATGTAGCTACAATTACAAATATTGGATTTTGCTGATCTTTGCATCCTTGAAAAGCTAAGACAAATCAATGTAATGTTGTTTCACAAGCTTAATCATATTTGACTTTAATTGAGGTGAACCTGCATTCCCAAGTTGCCCAATTGTTGTTGTCAAAAACCCAAGACCTCTTATTACATAATTGACCGTAACTTACTATTTTTGTAATCCAATTTATCCACATAATACATTTTTAGAAAGCTTAAACACATGAGAACATTGGGGATGGGAATTTAATGGATTCTCACTTGGCTGATTTTATAAAGTAGGAAAAACAGGAAACAAAAGCAGTTACCAAAAAGTGTGAGAATAATAAAAAATTAACTTATCTTTTTTGCATTCTTCATTATAAAGTTTTATGTTTTTATTTTCTTTTTTCTATACTTTTATTTTTCACGAGTTGTCTCACATAACAGGATAGACAAATTTATTAATCAATCCTTGGGTATAAACATGGATGAGGGTTGGAGTTATAAGTTTCGTTTGATGGCTAAGGTGCGTGAGTTAAAAAGTGGAATGATAAGAAGGTTTATATCTCGTTTCATTATCAATCTTGTTACGAATCACTACTCTTTCTCCTAATATGGATAAAAAAACATAAAGTTTTTAATCGAAAAAAAAGAAGGTGTGCTTCAGACGACTCACTAACCAAAGTTATTCGATCTAAAAAATAAATCAAAAATTGTACAATAAACCTCCGATTTACAATTTACGAAAAAACGGAGGCGAATGGTTGATTGGAGGACGATGGTGTGACAAGGTCAATGTATAGTGGTTAACAATGGTGAGAGAGGTTGAAAGTTGTATTCACGACAGTGATATCTGATTTCATGATAAATAAAGCAACAAACAAACTTTAGGGATCGCAAACATGCTGCAATAAAGGCAGCAAAGTACCACGATGACGGTGGCTCAAATTTATCGCAATAAAAGTGGAAAGGGTTTATGCAAAAGCGAACTTTAAACCAATATATATGTTTTAAAAAAAAAACATTATTGAGGTTTGATTTATGAAACTTTGCTCTATATAGTTTGTTACGGTAAATTTTATTTCTCTTTATTATTCTCTTTTTGAACTATTGATTGTGATTTTGTTAGTTTAAATGAAATTGATTCTTAAATTATTATATTAGTGACTTGATTAAACTTAAACATAGGTAAAGACATAAATTTGATGTTACGTAGAAAGTGTTTGATGTTATCTCTACCTTGATTTAATTTTAGGTTTTCAATATTCATGTTGGTTGGATGGTTGCTTAATTCATTTACCTTGATTAATCTTCATCCCATGAGTATTTATGGTACTAAAATTGTTGATTAGAGGGAGTTTCTTGTAGTAATTTGGATTGATTATTTTTAAATATATGGTTTCAATTATATTATTTATTTCTGTTTATTTCATTGTTAAACTAAACTCCTCCATTTATTTTAATTGTATTTATTAATTTGGTTGAATTTTAAAGTTATCAATAAGGAAACAATTAAAGCTAGCACTTTTCTTATAAGTAGATTTTTAATTTGGTTTTTATTAATTTTGGTGGGTTGGACGCCTGTCACTTGGTCCCCTTTTTTCCTTATCATGACAAGTATTTGTTCAATAAGAGAGAAAAAAAGAAGGCAGTAAGAGGAATTACATTTTTTTTAAATATTAAAACTTAATATAAAAGTAAGAATTTTTTTTTTTATAAAATTAGAATATTGTAAACATGATTGCCAAAATTATTTCAAAAACATATGTTAATTTAATAATAGAGAATAAATTTGCATGCATAATAATTTGATAAGAACAACAAAATTATATATTAATATTTTAAAAACTAAAATTAAAATACAAAAATTTTATAACGATTAAAAATATATTCAACATATTTGAACAATTGGAATATTGTTCAATTTCATTTTCTCTTTTCTTTTAAAAAAGACAGTAATATGTATCATTGACAAGGAGTGAGAATATGTCAGACCAAATTAGACTTTGAAATGTGTGAGTTATACGATTAAATTTTTAGATTTAAGCATGGCCTACAGTCTATCAGACTAATAAGTTTTTTTATAAGGTTGAGTCAAACTTATTTAAATAAATAGACTTTAAAAATAGTATGAGTCAAACATTTTTATTAAATAGGTAAACTCATACCATACCATAACTAGGCCAAATTGTATGTCCCTGATTGACGTCCATTTCCATTCATAATCTTTGCGCTACTCCTTAGACAATGAACTATTTGGTTGGAAGTTATAAATTTGAAACATTTTGAATATTGAAAAATTAAAGTTTAATTTTTTTTTACATAAAGTTAAAATTTTAGTTGAACAGTCGAATTAAACACGATTAGCGGACAATTGATCTATGGGTATTATCACAAGAAAGACAAACTAAGATCGTGAATAAACGCTACTTTTATCAATTTATTTTTTATATAAAAAAATAATATTGATTCATTTAAATCGATCAAATACATATTATTTAAATATAAACTTAATATCATTAAAAAGAAAAATAATGTACGTTCGAATGTACAACCTTTAAATTAACAACATAAAACAGTAAAATATCTATAAATAATATGAAAAATTAAAATGACCGAAATACATGTTTCTCTAGATTTGTAACATTTGTAGATTCCTTATTTAAATTTATTTTTTTACAAAAGCAAACAAATAGAAAATTCTAAGTAAACATATATTTATCTCTCTAATCTAACCAAAAGTAAGTTCATCCCCACTTTTCAACGAGACAACTTTTTTGTTGTTGGAATTTTATATAGATAAAACCAATTATATTTTACAGATTTTAAGTTTTAAATAAATTTAAGGTTTTGTACATGACACCCCTCATCTATACTTTCCACTTTCTATTTTGTATAAAAACATAAAAAAATATTGTTACTGTATTTTTCACTCTTATTTTCAAAAATTACAAACTTTCAAATAATAAAAAAATTATTCTTTTGATATTTTCGAAAATTTTATTAAATTTGAAATTTTCCATAAAATATCAAAACTTTCGGAACTTTTGATAAATTTGAAACTTTTGAAACGTAATGCTCGAAATTTTCAAATTTTTGAAGTAATTCAATTTCGAAAATTTCAAAAAGTTTAAAACTTTTGAAAGTTTCAATTTATAATTAAAATTTTATTTAAAAAAATAATTTTATAATATTATTATTAATTAAATTTATTACTATTTTTGAAATTAGATATGAAATTTATTACTTTAATTTATTATTAAAAAAAATACATTTTGGGACTTTGGTTTTCCAAACTTTCGAAGTTTCATTGAACACCAAACTTCCGAAATAATTTTGGAACTTTCTATAAATACCAAAGTTTCGAAATTGAAAAACTGCATGTTTTTGAATTATACATTTCGAAACTTTCAGATTATTAGAAAGTTTCGAAGGTTTATGCATTTCGAAAGTTTCATGTCTATGGAAACTTTCGAAAGTCTCAAAATTTTAGGAAAAAATGAGATTCAAAAGTTTCATATTCTTGGAAATTTTGGAAGATTTTGAAAATTAATGTTTCAAAAATTTTAAAGGTTCGAATATTTACAAATATGTGATTCAGAGAATTCAAACTTTCAAATAAAATGGATAAAAAAAAGAGAAGATTTTTTTTTGACGTATTTACTAATAATATTAGGAACAATATGATATTTTCTATGAAAATAGGGGGTGAGAGGTACAAGTGTGGGGGTGCACGGTATAAAACTCTTAAATTTATTATTTAAATAGGGAGATAACGTAACTATAATTAATTTAATCTAATACATGTAATAACCTTTTATAATTTTTTTAAAACAATTTATCTTTTAACAATAATTTTGAGATATTTAAAACAAATCGTATTTTACTTTTGTGTCTTGATTATTTAATTTTAATTATTATTTTAATGAAAGAAATACAATAAACTACAATTATTTTAATCCAATAAACATATTTTAAAGTTTATTAGAGTTATGTATATCACATGTTAATGATTAAAAGGAATCCATATTATCTATAAACAAACATAAAATTTATTTTAAATGCACACAAAATGAATAATTTTACAAAAATAATAATTATAATAAAAAAATATTGGCAAATACATTCCATGATCATTTAAGTTACACAAAAATAATAAATTAATTATTATTATTTTTTAACAAGTTGATTATTTATTTATTTTTTGTGTGTTTTAAATTCGTTTATATTTGTAAAATTTATGATCCTAATTTAAAACCAACTAAATTAAAACAAAAAATTATTCATTTTTTTTTAATAAACTCATGTAATTCTTAAAGAGTTTTTATTGTAATTATCATAATAATATAAACTCGATCAACTTTTAAAATTGAACAAGAAACAATTTAAGTGAGATACTTTTTAGAGTCGTTGAATTTAATCGTAAAATTCTTTTAATTCACATATTGAAACCACATAAAAATTTATTATATTTTTTAATATGATATGATAATAAAACTTACAATTCGATTTTAAAAATCTATAATTAAATATTATTAAAATGAAATTATAACTAAAAATAATTTAAAATCATAACTTTTATAAACATAAATGAATAATATAAATAAAGTATTTTATAAAAAATCTTCTTATAATACTTCACTTTTAATTTATTTTACTTTTATTGACAATGACAAATGTTATTTATAAGAATCTCATAGTCAAATTATTTTTCTATCTTTTTTTCCTTTTTCTTTTTAAATCTCGTGTAAAAAAAAAAAGAAGAGTTCATAATTCAGCCATAAATTCAACACTTCGATTACCTTTTACAAGGAAATGCTAAATAGAGATCAATGTGATATAGTTTAGTAAAAACAAAAGAACTATGTGATATAGTTGCTAAATTTTTATAATAAATGACCCAGAAGTATATACTGCATTTGCCCCATTTTGCTAAGGACATCTCCTATGTCTACATTGCGGTACTTATACGAAATTAAGAGAAGTTATAATTTACTATAAAAAATTATACCAGTATAATTATTACTTTTTTGGTCTTAGACTAATATAATTTAATTTACTTTTATTTATTTATTATGAAACAGTAGAGAAAATTGATACAAATGTTTTTTGGCAAAAATTTAAACTAATAAATATTCCAATTCTTATAATAAGAATTTTTTTTATATATTTTCAATCTTAAAAAAAAATACTACTATTAATTGATTTTAAATTCATGATAAAACGTTTAATTTAATAATATTAAAATATTATATTTATTTTTAATATTTTAAAAACTAAAAAATTAATCTTAAAAATTTCAACCTTTAATATTTTTTTTATGAAATTCAACATCGAATATTTGTTTTTTTTTTTTGTATGGAACTGAACATTGAATATTTTTATTTGATGAAATTCAATATTCAATAAATAAAAGATATTTATTTTTCAAAAAATAAATTTAAATATTAAAAAATAGTTATTCTTGGACTTTGAGCTTACAAATACCCATCGAGGGAAACACCCAAGGCCAAGATTTTTCAACACTTCACCGTAGCTTTTCTCCCAACGAACGATACATCATTCAAATTATAACAGGGCGCATCAAAAACTAGCTCCGATCAACGATAACAGCCTCTGTTCCTTCCGATCATGCTCCGTTTTGGTTTCCTCTGAATCTAATCGCGTTAGGAATATTGCCTCTAAACTGCGCAAAATCGGAGGGTTTTGATTTTTGTTAAACAACATCTCCCGGTTTCCTTTCCAAGCCCGAATTGATCGACAAGCAACGAATTGAGAAACTAGAAGAGAATTTCGTAAAGATTCGTCGCCGGTGGTGAGGGGGAGAAAACCTAATTTGTGAACTTCTTGTTTTTCATGTTTTATAGTTTTAGCTTTCTAAGGAACAAAGAGGAAGTTGCATGGTGAAATAGCGTTAGTGAGGTTTGAATTTTAGGGTTTTTGAGGTGTTTGTCTTTGATCATTTGAAACAGCAAGCTCGGCATATAAGGCGCGAGAAGAAACAGTTGTCGGGATTAGCTTGTTCTGGAATTGTTCGCTTGTAACTGTGGCTTGATGAGTTATCGATTTCAGCGCTGAATTGTGCTATAGGTTTGTTCAACAACAACATGGGATATGATTCGGATAGCCCCTCACAAGATGGGAGGGATGAAGGTAATTTTGTTCATTGAAAATTCTTGAATAGCAGCATCAAAAGTGAAAGGAACTTGGAGAAAGTAGAACTTTACGAGTATTTATTATTTAATTTAATCAGACCGTTTTCAGCTACAGTATACTTTTTCTTTAAGTGTTATAATTAGAAGTTAAAAATGTAAGGAAACCCTATTTCATTCCAATATACAAATATATACAAATTCAGCATTAGATTAAGTAATGACAAATATGAACATAGGACGAATGGAGCATCAGTTCTTAAAATTTGTGAAAATTGATGATTGATCTATCACGGAGAATGTAGTTGTCTTTCCTTTGGTTTTACTGCCTTTTTATGAAATTTAAATTCTCTACTAGTTGTACTGGCTTTTTAATAATAGGTTTAGTCTTTAAAGTAGGACTGACTTAATGGCATCGTGGTTTATGAATGAGTATGTGCTGAAATCTGTAGTGTATGTTTGTGAGTTTGAAGTGGTGTTCATTTATTAGCTTAGTTTTTTTGTTTGATATAGTTCATTAACTAAGTATGTTTGATAAATTCATATTGATAGATGACGAAGAAGAATACGAGGAGTCTGACAAGGGTAGTCGTTTTCTTGGGTTCATGTTTGGAAATGTCGATAACTCTGGTGATCTTGATGTTGATTATCTCGATGAGGTAATTTAATGTGGCCTTTGACGTCTTTTGTTAACTTGGTTGTTGAAATGTTCGGAGAATAAATAAAGATTTGACTGAGGCATGCATATATGTTGTGATTAGATTGCTTGCTAGATTTTAATTGTCTGTTATTTTCCATGATTATCTATGTACATCCTAAGTAATTTTCTGAAATTTTGAAGCTATTGTATCATCATCAAGATTGGTAAGTGGAGGCTTTTTAAGTTGCTGAACTTTTATTTTAAGGTTTTTTACTGTTCCAATATATATTCTTTTTAGGAGGTCATGTTTTTCAGGAGACCTGTCCTGCATTGTAACTTTACAAAAAAACAAATAAGGAGGCATTTTAGACACATTGGTGCCGTATGGTTGTCCAAACTAAAAAATTACAGGTGATTGCTCATCCAGCCCCCAATTTTCTCATAGAATGTCAAATACACTACCGGAGGCACACTTCCGGTAATGTATTTTCAGATAAATTCCGGTAACAATCACTATCTGTAGGGGGTTCGGTGAACAATCACCAAAATTAGATTAATTTCAACTTTGGAGGATTTGATTTAGTGTGCATAGATTCTTATTTGGTACAATATTTAAGGTCAAGTGGTTACTTTACAAATAAAACGATCTATATTAAAAAGGTTTAAGGCTTTAAGCATCAGAATTTACAGCTGAGGGCAGAGTGTGATAAAAGCCCCCCCTTCATTTGTGTACAATAAGATTGATGTTTATACCTACACTTTTAACTATTTTAATGATGTTGGAATTGGGCATTCCAGATTATCAATGGTCCATAGTAGGATCTGTTGGTGGTTCTAGGATAATTGTTTCTTTTACAATTTGTATTCTTATTTTGAAAAATAGAATTATGATTATTGAGGGATGCACATTTTCTTGTTTTAGATCGTTTTATGCTTCTTGATTCGTTTATGATAATGTGTTTTGATCAAAAACAGTAAAATTGGTGCTAAATAAGCATATTTCCTTTTAGGATGCAAAGGAGCATCTTTCTGCATTGGCTGACAAGCTGGGTCCATCACTGACAGATATAGATGTAAGCTAATCATAATATCATTATCTTTTTTATTACAGTACATATTAAAATATCATCATCACTTCACCAAAAAAATCATTATCAGGTTGTATTGTTGAGTTTAGAAATCAAAACGCTATCTGTTAATTTGGTTATCAAGTGTGTAATTGTCAATTATTCCTTGTATTTTCATTCTTTCCACATCTTCTGTTTTGATGATGGTAATAATATGCATTGTTTGCAGTTGTCAGGAAAATCACCACAAACACCACGTGGCGTTGTTGAACAAGGTGAAGTTGTCTGCCAGGAAAAAACTATATCATGCAGTTTTTGATAGTCTGTTGGTATCTTTTTTTCCCTCATCAACTGAGAGCACTTCGCCTGTGTTTTATTTCTACTGGAATTATTTCCCACATGAAGTATGCTTGGTGGAAAAATGAAAATATCATGTGAAGTAGCTATTTTTCCTTTCATTGTCAGCAAAAAATTTTCGTATGTCCAATGTGGTATTGGGAGATAGAGGAATGCTAACAACACACTCTTCATCATCAAGGATTGGTCCATTTTTCAAACATTTAACACACTTATCACATAAATTGATCACTTCTTAGCAAGTGTTGATTTTTTTAAAATGAATCAATCTTAAAGAGTTTTAGAAAAATGTGTTGCTAGCATTCTCCTTGGGGGATAAGAGTTGACAGCTCTTGGCGGTAAACTTCGCTTTGGAAATATTTTATTAAAAATATCAATGTGTAAAATTTGGTAGTCTTGTCCGATGCTAGGGGTTATTAAAGGCTGATGGCGCAAGTAAATAGAATTAGACTAAGAAAGGAAGCTGCACTGTGTGAACTCCACTGCTGCCGGTTCATTGTAGTGCTACCAAATGCCATTTCTAGCTGCCAGAGATACACTTTATTTCTCGGTATTAGGAAAAGTCGAGTCCCATATTCATAGATTTTTATATTGGGCCTAATTAATTGGTAGAAAACCTCACTGATTTGTAAGGTGAAAACTGCCACTCTTTATAAACTCATTTTTGTTCAATGTGGGATTTGAGTTTTTCCCATTACACCTTGAAAAGAGATAAAGCTTGAAACGACTTTATAAAGTGTGACACCACCCCGCCTTACAAGCTGATTATGAAAGGATGATTAAGTCCAATATATAACCTAGAATGGTACCGAAGCCTATTCAATTGGGCCCCCACCAATTTATACCACCAAACTCAATAGTGTAGGGTGCGAGGGAATGTGTTCGGAAAAACACACGTGCCACAAGAGATAAAGTCTGACTATTTTAGTAAAAAGTGACACCTTTCACCTTATAAGCTAATTTTTGACTCTTGAGTTGCATAACCCATATGACTTATGAATTTTTGACATTTGTAGGATCTTACAATTTGTGTTACAATTCCATGATGTACAATTTTGTCGTCCCTTGTTGTCCTAAGTAAAATCTCGATTTTGACTACCTACATGGCTGCATAACATAATATACTAATATAGCAGAAGACAATAGTAGAAACTCAAAACTAAATTGAAAAGTTATGTGAATCCTCTTCTTTTAAAAGATAAAATTTATTTGTAACCGTTTACACTCATGCTACTGAAGGACATTTTGCTTCGTGTCTGGTATGTGATTTCATGTGAAGTTTTCTGTGTAATTTACTAACTTGGTTTATTTTAATCTTAGACTGTGGTGAAAAGGCCGAAGATGCAGTTGATTACGAAGATATTGATGAAGAGTATGATGGTCCTGAGACTGAAACTGCCAATGAGGAGGACTATTTATTGCCAAAAAAGGATTTTTTCGCTGCCGAAGCTTCTCTTGAAGTGTTGCAGTGCAAAACTTCTGTCTTTGATGATGAAAATTATGATGAAGAATCTGACAATGAACAAGACTTCGTGAATAATGATGCTAAAGTCAATAACATCTCTTTAGCTGGTAATAGTTTTTGTTTGATTTGCATAACCTTAGCTGTTGTACTTAGTGAACTTTTAACTTAAGGTATAGATTTACTTACCTGTGTTCGGATTCTTATAAAAGGGCTAGAAAGTTGGTTCTTGTTATCTGGCTCTAGTATTTTCTTTGCAGCCTTGCTCAGATTTAATCTGAAACATCTCTCTTGCCGATAATGCCTGAAAATATTTTGAATTTTTATTTTTGTGCATCTCATTATTCGCACCTTGTAGGCAGTTAGTTATCTTTTTCCTTTTGTACGGGCAGGTTTGGGGTTAAAGGTTATTTGATAGATTGTCTATTGACGTTTTTCCATTGGTGGTGTGATTGTTTACTCCCAACAGTTTGCTTTGTAGCTTTTGTAAGATTTATTATCCATTTCAACCTGAAGGAAGAAATTTTTGTATTATGTTTGATACAATAGCATTTAGAAATTGACTGCGCGGGAGTGTCACCAGCAACATGTATTGTTGGAATTATTTTCGTCGATCCTTTTAACAGACTGAGGGAAAGACCAACTATCTGGGAATTTGATTTGCACTGTGCTGAAATACATATTCAAATTAAAGAAATGCTAAGTAAAAGTGGTTTTTAAATCTAGGTAATTGGTTGACTTTGTTGATTTGACTTGATTTAACTTTTATTGGAAGACTAATTTATACGAGCCCACTTGTTGGCCACTTTCTTCCCTATATGAAAAAAGAATCTAACTCAAAAGAGACACAGTTTATAAAACTTGTACTGATTATATGTTTAGAAACAAAAACCATTAACTTCCAGAAAAGGTTCTTGTAGTACTTGTCTCATTATAGCTGAAATTAGTAGCTTTTGAAAAAAATTCTATAAGTTGTATCGGAGAAACATATTTTCTTGATTTAAGCTAAACAAACAGACCATATGTTGATTTCAAAGTTGTATGCAAAGTTTGGGGCTTCCTAAACTTATAAGGTGATTGTCCAAGAATCAGCGAATTGATTATATTACGAATTGTCATTATAATAAATTTAATTTCACCCAATTTAATTAAATTGTTTGATGATCTTAAATCAATTAAGATTGAGCTTGAGTAATGCCTTGAATTTGCATTAGCTATGTGTTTGAGCTATGATTTAATACACAAAGTGCTTGACACTTTGCCTCAATTCAGCTCACTTCAACACCTAATAATGACGCGAGAGTTGAAGCTTGTAATCTTAGGAAAGGCAGTTAATTTCTTATTGGAGTCGTGCAATTTACTTATGTTAGCTTTTTTCTTTCAGTAGAGCAGGAAGAGAGCTTTGTAGACGCATCTAAAGGAGAGAGTGCTTTTGAGGATGATTTACAAGTTGGCTCACCGCAGACTGAAGAATTGGACATTGATGGTCAAAAACCTGAGGTAGTCAGCTTTTGCTTGTTTTGCTGCCTCCCAAGTGTTTGTTTTTTCTTTCTAGCCTTTTTATGTTTGTTGTACTGCAATAGGGGCCCTGAAAGTGAACACATTTTATTGCGCCCTATTGGGAATCGGACTTGAATGATATTTAAGTCTTGAACTTTTCTCCTGATTTAATGAATATAAATACTGTGTTGAAGCTGCTACTACATATGACCTCCAAATTCTGTAATGAATATTAGTGTTGGATAGCGTGTACTTTTGCAGTTGCAGACGAGATTGAAAATATTGCTAAGTATACCCATTTTAGATAATTTCTTATGCAGAGGTTAGTTAATATTATGTGGATTTGCTAAACTTGTACAAAAGGAAAATCTAAGTCCTAATAATATTCAAAGACATATTTATGAAAAGCGTGGGTTAGCTGAGCTTTGTGCTGTTGCAGAGCAGCATGGCTGGCTAATCTGCCACTATTTTGTCTTGGTTGCATTTTGTTTTCAAGTAGTGGCTTTGAGTCCAATTATGTGAGTTTTTTCATACAATTGGGTCGCCAAGATGAAATCATCTGAAAACCCAGCTGTTCCTGCCCATTGCTCTTCACTGACCTGCTGTTTTTTGGCCGGCACATTCACACGCTGTAAAGTAATGAAGAATAAGCATGAAAAAAGAAGGAAGAAGAAATAAAAGCAAGAAATAAAGGAAGCAGAGAAGAAAGATCCAGAGATGCACCAGTGCTGCTGGGGGTTGCAGTAGACAGTAGGAGAGAAGAGTCTTCTTACATTTTATAGTTTAATGGAGAAGAGGAAGTTTTAGTTTTGGAGAGAAGAGTCTTCTTACATTTTATAGTTTAATGGAGAAGAGGAAGTTTTAGTTTTGTGGTTGGGGGTTTCATTCACATAATAAGCCCAACAATGACCCAAGTTTTTATTTGGTGAATAAGTTAGCATGAATAGCACTCTCGCTAAATTGGTGTCAATGGTTACCCAATGTAAAAGTTGAGTGGCTTGAGCTCGTTTACTCCATCCAATGCAGCTCTCATTCTTCATAATTAGTTCATGATTTGTTTGGCTGTGTGTCGTTATGCTTGTAATTTTAGGTTTCCAACTGTTTTAATACACTGGTAAAAGCCAATCTAACAAGTGTTGCACACTGACTTTTTTCGAACATGATAATTTTGTTGACAGGGTTATAAAGTTATCATGGTTGACGATCTATTAACATTTTAATGTCTTTATTGATTTGAACAGGGAGGACCTGAAGTTTTGAAAAGGTTTATGGCTACACCGTTGCCTGTATTGTATGTGGAAGATGGAAAGGCAGTTTTACGCTTCTCCGAAATCTTTGGTATTCAGGAACCTCATCGAAAGGGAGAGAAGAAAGAGCGTCGTAATTCCATTCGCGGAGGTATATATGTAGGAATAGCATATTTACCTGAATTTTTTGTTAGCAAGTATAAAAATCAGTTGAATGTTTCTTAGAGAGGTATGGCTGAAGTAGTTGTCACAATTTTGTACTGTTTATGAGTAATTAAATTAATAACTGACATTGGTGAGATTTGAATGACAAAATGAAATGCTTTCTTTCTGTATTGTATTACAATACAACTTCTGTCCTAATTAGCTGTTTTCCTTTGTATTTCCAGATAGATTAAAGTCTTTGGATTTATCTGATGATATTGTAGAAGAGGATGAAGAGGAGTTTCTTAAAGGCTTCTCTAAGAGTCTCACACTTACGAAACAGGTTTCTGTAGTACATACTGACGTATCAGAAAACAATAATGTTGACTTGGAATTTCCAAAATTTGGATTTCTTCATGCGGATGCCTCACTTACTGCGAAAGATGATCGGCAACCAAAGGACTCTTGTCTTAGTGGCGAACCAATGAAAGAGGATTTTGCAGAAGATTTTTCCTGGAAAGATCATCCCCTCATGCTAGCCAATTTCTATCCTCTTGATCAGCGAGACTGGGAAGATGAAATCCTTTGGGGCAATTCTCCTGTTACAAGTGACAATAATGTTGAGAGCTGTGAAATTTCTGGACCTGAAATGAGAGCTTCTGGTGGTGGTGACATAGAAATTGAAAGTGGGATACAGAACTTTCAATCATTGCCCCAGAAGATACTGGGGAAGAAAGATCGAAATGTATTGACATGCTGCTCTCCTGTTTCACTGGATCCCTTTGACTCAAGAGATTCAAATGGTGATAAAACCAATTCAATATCCCAAAGTCTATTTCATCCCCAACTGTTGAGGCTAGAAGTGGACGGTTCTCATCTTGCAGATGGAAGAGGAGCGGATATATCTGAGATGCATAATCAAAGTGGTCAAGTAAAGCGTTTGACCAAGGTTATGTCACAAAACAGAGATCTCATGGATGACTCGTGGATAGACAAGATAATGTGGGGCGAGCATGAGCAGCCTAAGATAAAATCAAAGCTTATATTTGATCTTCAGGATAATCAAATGCACTTTGAAGTTTTGGATAGCAAGGATGGCACTCATCTTCGCCTTCATGCTGGGGCTATGATTTTGACTCGCTCTTTGAAATCGATTAGTGTGGACTCTTCTGAGCTACCGGGACAGGGAGGTCAATATGGATGGAGATACGTTGCTAACGACAAACACTATTCAAACCGGAAAACTTCTCAGCAACTGAAATCAAACTCGAAAAAACGCTCAGCTCATGGTGTCAAAATTTTTCACTCGCAACCTGCACTGAAGCTGCAGACCATGAAGTTGAAGTTGAGCAAGTAAGAATTTTTTAATTGAGGGAGGGGGTTTTGGTAGCATCATATTTTGTCTGTTTCACGTTTTACTTGTGTTTGAGATGATCTTGCTATGTTTGTTGTAAATTATGTTTTTAAAATATAGTTTTCTACTTTTCCTGTAAATATTAGCTGCAAGCTTGTTTGATGTTTGTGTGATTACTTCATAGTTTTCTACTCTTAGTTTGAACAGAAGTGTCTTGATCAATAATCAGTATCCCCACCTATGATAGGAATAATAGTGCATATGTACTGTACCTAATGAATCACTTTTAAGAGTTTCTCTTTGACCCCAAACATGTTATTAGGGATAGGATTATGTTTATAGCCACATTCGTGATCTGCTCATGTCTGTATCACAGCGGGGTGATGCTATTTTTGCTATGCAGATCGATAGACTGGGAATCATTTCTGCATTCTTGAGTTTTTCTTCTCACTCCTTGATAATCCAGTGATTTTATTATCATTTTTATTTTTATTCTCTTAATTTTTTATATTAAAATAATGATTTCATTTTATTAGAATAAAATTTTATTATAAAGAATTATTGCCTTGCCTTTCCAATACATATATTGAATAACATTCCAGTCAATTTATGTTTCATGATTATTTTTTAGTGAACTGTAGTTAAGATCTTTGTTTTTTGTCAAATCCGTCACATGGCGTGTCTATAATCAGTCACTAATAATACGCTAGCCCATTTTATTATCAGTCAGTTGGCTATATTACTGTTGGTATTGCTTATGCCACTTATCATGTTCCTGTGAAACCTTAAATGATTTGCATGAGTGGGGTCTACCTGTTGTCCTTTAATATCCATTTTCCATACGTGGATTGTATATATTTCATGTTTTTATGTTCTTACTAACTCTTTTGCAGTAAAGATATTGCAAATTTTCACCGGCCTAAAGCAATATGGTATCCCCATGACAATGAGGTGGCTGTTAAAGAACAAGGAAAATTACCAACACACGGGTCCATGAAAATTATTATGAAAAGCTTGGGTGGCAAGGGGTGTAAACTGCATGTTGATGCTGAAGAAACTCTCTCTTCTGTTAAAGTAATAGCTTCGAAAAAGCTAGGTTGTCAATTTTTCTTCTCTGTTCTCTTGTAAAATTTCTTATTTCAGTAATAAAATATATTAAAATCATGATAGTCTGTCACTTTCATTCTGTTCCATGATGATTTTGTTTTTTTTGTCTTTTGGGTCTTATCTAGTCGTTAGTTTTACTTATCGTCTTCATATGACTGACCTGCAATTTTTGCTTTTTGTAGATTTCAAGGCATCAGAGACAGTGAAAATATTTTATTTAGGTAGGGAGCTTGAAGATCAAAAATCACTTGTTGCACAAAATGTTCAGCCAAACTCCTTGTTACATCTTGTTCGTACAAAGATACAGTTGTGGCCTAGAGCACAAAGGGTTCCTGGTGAGAACAAGTCCTTGCGTCCTCCAGGAGCATTCAAGAAAAAATCTGATATGTCTGTAAAAGACGGACATGTTTTTCTTATGGAGTGAGTGACTTGAAACTTTTGTTCTGCTAGTTTGTATGTATGCTCTTCATTGGAGCAGAATTTTTTTTTATTTTGCATGTGTGCATATTTCAAAGGGAACCTGGGTGCAATGATTGAAGTTGTTGCCCCGTGACTAGGTCACAGATTCAAGTTGTGAATTAGTTTCTTGCAAATGCAAGATAAGGCTGACTGCTTACAATAGACCCATTATGGGTCCGACGACTCTTCCTTGGACCCCTGTCATGGCCGGAACTTTATAGTATTAGCTTACCCATTTGTATGTGTGCATACTCCATGTTCCATGTGCAAAATGTCTTGTTTTTGGTTTGCTTAGTGCCAATCTTTTCTTCATGCTCTCTAGCATGGAAGTTTGGTAAGTCTGTCTTCAAATCATTCCTATGAGGTCTATCCCATCATTTTCCTTCTAGCTGATGTGAAGTTGCATAATTTCTGATTTGTCACCAATTTCATATATCGAGAGCAAGCTATTTACTACTTGATTTTTTTGTCTATATTAATCTTTATTTAGATTAATTTTTTATTTTTATTTGAGAGATGACAAGTTCAAATAGGGGGGAGGGTAACATGATCTCCAAAAAAACAAACCCATGAAGAAAAAGACCCATAAAGGCATAAAGCCCAATAAAAATTTAGAATATCTCTGCAAACTATAAACTTCTATGAACAAATCTTGTGCATAGATCATATTGCGGGGGAGAGCCATAAAAACATTCCATCAAGGCGTCGACATATGTTTAAAGGGCGTGACTAAAGTAATTTGTTTGCATATTTGTTGGCCTCCACTAGCAGTAATTCTTGTGCTATTGTCGGTGAGACAATGCTATAGTTTCTTCCCTTTTGATTAATGAACACCTTTACCATAAAGTCTTCACTAACAGTTAACAAGAGAAAACTTCTATGTGCCAGATAACTTAACCTAATTAATGAACACCTTTACATAAATTCTTCACTAACAGTTAAAAAGAGAAAACTTCTATGTGCCAGATAACTTAACCTACTCAGTGTGCCTTACACGTAAAATGCTTGTCCTTTTTTCTCTTGTGATTTGTCCGCCCATTGCTTTATGAAACAGCACAATTTCTTTTGAAGATTTGCGTCTTTGACTTTGGGTAATTAAATTATCGAAGTTCTTTTCTTCAATGGTTGTACTCTTGTTACTTTGCTAAACAAATGAGGATTGGGATACTCCATTGTTAAGCTCATTGACTATTTTCTTTTTAGGTATTGTGAAGAAAGGCCTTTACTTTTGAGCAATGTTGGAATGGGAGCAAGACTTTGTACATATTATCAAAAGAGTTCACCAGATGACCAATCTGGTTCCTTATTACGCAACACAAATAGTAGCGTGGGGCATGTTATTTCTCTGGACCCTGCTGATAAATCTCCTTTTCTTGGGGATTTAAAACCTGGCTGCAGTCAGTCATCACTTGAGACAAATATGTATAGAGCACCCATATTTACTCATAAAGTTCCATCAACTGACTACCTGCTGGTTCGTTCTTCAAAGGGAAAGCTATCATTAAGGCGCATTGATAAAATTAATGTTGTTGGACAGCAGGTCAGTATATCCTTGTTAAGCGTTGTTTGTATATGTATAATCTATAATAATTGTCTTTTAATTCTTTGAATTTAACTTGATAAAATGAAGGACTGCCTTTAAGTTTCATTGTTTGATGCAATCCTTAACGGATATAATATTTTGAGCTTTCATAACGTGTTTTCATCTCTTAGCTTTTCCTTGTTTGGTACTGCCATTTGGATCCAGATATACATCGCTGAAAACTTATTGATATATGGTCTATTCAAATTCTCTCTGCAGGAACCTCTCATGGAGGTGTTTTCACCTGGAAGTAAAAATCTTCAGACTTTCTTGATGAACAGGATATTGGTACACATGTGCCGTGAATTCCAAGCAGCAGAGAAGCGACACTTGTCTCCATACATTCGCATTGACGATTTTCTTTCGCAGTTTCCTTACCTATCAGAAGCCTCATTCCGCAAGAGGATCAAAGAATATGCCAATTTACAGGTGGTGATTCACAGGGCTGATTATCCATGTTAGAATATGAAATGAAATGGGCTAATAGAATTCCTTATTTGATCTGTTGAAGTTGTGGGACTTTAGAGAAAAGGAGAAGAGAAAATAATAAGGGTTTGAATAGTATTGATAATAGTTTTATTGTAACTTGATTACAAAATATTCAATATTAATCTCTATTTGTAGAGAAACATAGACTTAGTTCTAAATCAGGAATAAATCATAAAAACAATGAGAAATATTGTAAGGTATCTCTGATTATAAATTGATTCTAAAAAATAACTCAAGATGCTCTAATATAATATAATAGATATTATAAGATATTTTCTAATATTCTTACATGATTAAAATAGATTGAACAAAAATTCTGCAAGATGGTTTATGGGATATATGTATTACAATCTTGATTATATTTCCGATTATATCTTCTGTATACCTGAATGTTTCATTCATTATGTATTACGCAGAGGGGTGCAAATGGACAGTCAATTTTTGTTAAAAAGCGAAATTTCCGCATGTGGTCAGAAGATGAACTGAGAAAAATGGTGACACCAGAGCTTGTGAGTTACATCAATTGAGATTCTGTTCCTTTGTTGATGAATACTCTTTTTTGTTGAAATGCACTATTAATAGTAATAGTAACACAGAAAATTAACTTTAAAATGATACTGTAAAAATTATCCCATCAGCTGCATGGTTCAGAGTTGCATACCTGATACTGTTTTCTTGGGTTGTTGAAAAAGTATGGTTTGAAAATTTAGAGGTTTTATTAGATACTCAATGTGCTTGTGTTTTGTCCTTTGCCTTGTACTTTTTACGAGTTTACAAGTTTCAGGGTCTTGATGCTTCTTGGCTTGGTGTGTATTTTGAAAGTTCATTAATTGGTTGTCAATGCGTGTCCAGAATCAGCATACTTTTGCTTTAGTATTTCGCTTTTATAAGATGAATTCATTTCTTTAATATGATTTCTTCTTTGCTTATCTGTTTGATTTACATTGTTTTAGGTTTGTGGCTATGAAAGTATGCAAGCTGGCCTCTACCGCTTAAAACATTTAGGAATAACTGAAACACATCCTAATAATATTTCATCTGCAATGAGTCGTCTTCCTGATGAAGCAATAGCGCTGGCTGCTGCATCACACATTGAGAGGGAACTGCAAATTACTCCTTGGAACTTGAGTAGCAATTTTGTGTCCTGTACAAGCCAGGTGATATATATGTTAGTTTGATATTTAGATTAGTTGGTTGCTAGCATATATTTTGCTTATTGGTTATGTGTTCAAAATTTCCTAATGTTTGATTTTTTTAAGGTAAAAGTAAAATGGGTTTAAAATTTAAAGGGAAAGAGAAGAGGATTTATTTTTATTTTCAAAGGATCAAATGCCAGGAATGAACGCAGTATTATAGATTGATCTTACCGTAGGTTATTATCGTAGTACGCTGGTACATATAATTTTTGCATGAATGAGTTCATGACTTGTGTAGGTCTTTCATGCTTCATAGTGTATTTATACATTTGTTTATTTAGTTTTATACAAGAATTTGAAGCTTGAATCCCCATCTAAAAAGACTGTTTTTTCTTTCTTTTTTGCCTTTTGACTTCTCTTTTATATTTTGCTACTTGATAATTGAGTAAAAAAATTTCATTTCATAGAAACATGACTTAAGGTTGAACGCTTCTGTTATTTATTTCAATAAGAAGATTCTTTTGCCTTTTTGAAATTTTCCTGTAGGAAGAGTTTACCGCCTTGAAGCATATCAGTCTTGCATCCACAAGTGGCCTATAATTACTGCAATTCAACAATTTGAGTGTCATATCAATCAAATAACATTTGAACATAAGTAAAAATTGATATTATTAATGAATTTAGATTCCTGAATAAAAGAGTTCATGCATCCATTTTCTATTGTCTTGTGATAATATTCCTCTATGGATAGAATTTGGTAGGCATACTTTTTTAAAATTTTAACATTAGCAAGCATTTGAAATAGAAATTATGTTATCCAAAGATAGGGGTTATGATGATTTATATCTTATGTAATGTATAGAAAATTTACTAAACTGCCAATTGAGTTTCCATAATTTTTTACTTTACTAATGGACTAAATAACTCATGAAAATTTCCTCACTAACCCCTGGAAATATTCTCTTTGGCAGGGTAAGGAAAATATTGAACGGATGGAAATTACTGGTGTTGGCGATCCATCAGGTCGCGGCTTGGGTTTTAGCTATGCTCGGGCACCTCCAAAGGCACCAGTGTCTAGTGCAATGGTGAAGAAAAAAGCAGCTGCTGGCCGGGGAGGTTCAACTGTTACTGGTACAGATGCTGATCTACGTAGATTAAGCATGGAGGCTGCGCGAGAGGTGTGTTGTACTTTAGTTGTCTGCTCTGAACTATGTGTTTAACTATTACTATTTATGTGAAGCACAGAACTTCATTTTAAAAATGGCTTTCCTATTTGGCGTGTGAATATTTGTGCTCGTGTTTAGGATTAATAGTATTATTGATTGTGAATAAAGCTGAGACAAGTAGAGAATATTGGAATAAAAATAGAAGTTAGTGCTACAAAATGTTTTAATCTGTAGTGTATTTCAACAACCAAAAATGGTGTCTAAAAGCAGCAGTGGAAAATTGGTTTTCATCAATGCCTGGTCAAGTGGTTCATTACCTTGTCCTTTTTCTTTAATTTGGGCATACACTTGATTGTGAAATATGATAATGATAATTTTGCTTATCTCCAATGTCATCATTTTCCCTTCCTGTGCAGATTTCAGTCGAAATACTAATTGCCTTTGTTGTCTCACACGACTTAAGTAGCAAATGAATTTTCTTGATTTATGCTCCAAAAAAATAAACCCCCATTGTGCTGCTTTATATGTCTTATCAACTTCCGACTGCTAGAGCCATGGGAGAATAGCATAGCATATTTAATCCATATGGATTCCTGTTTTTAGTTTCAGACATGTTTCTTATTTCAGGTACTTCTTAAGTTCAATGTTCCTGAGGAAGTCATTGCAAAGCAAACCAGATGGCATCGCATTGCTATGATACGCAAACTTTCAAGTGAGCAAGCTGCGTCTGGGGTTAAGGTTGATCCAACGACAATAGGAAAATATGCTCGTGGCCAACGAATGTCCTTTCTTCAGTTACAGCAGCAGACCAGAGAGAAGTGTCAGGAGATTTGGGATCGACAAGTTCAGAGTTTGTCAGCTTTAAATGGTGATGATAATGAGAGTGATTCAGAAGGGAATAGTGATCTAGATTCTTTTGCTGGAGATCTGGAGAATTTGCTTGATGCTGAGGAATTTGAAGAGGGAGAAGAAGGTACAAATGACTTAAAACGTGATAAGGGAGATGGTGTTAAGGGTCTTAAAATGAGAAGACGAACAACCTTGGCCCAGGCAACAGAGGAAATGGAAGATGAAGTAGCCGAGGCCGCTGAATTGTGCAGGTTGCTTATGGACGGTATGGTATCTCATTGATTATTGAAGTTTTATTCCAGATCTTTGTCTGTCATTGAAGAACATGATCTTTGTGTTATTCTAATGAAGTGAACAATATTTGTTAATTGGCATTATTATATTCAGACGATGAAGCTGACAAGAAGAAAAAGAAGAAAGCCAGGGTTATGGTGGATGCAAGACGATTGATACCAAAATTGCAATCAAAATTTATCTTTGACAACACTGAACCAGTAAAGCAAATAACAAATGTATTGCAACTTGATGGAACTAATCATTTTAAGGAGGATGCAACTACATATCACAGGGAGGTAAGGCAAAAGTTAGTTTAGCCACATTCTCATTTCAATGTGCATCTTCTCCTTTGGTGCACTTATTTTACAATTTGTACTTTGTATGAAGTTTAGGTCATAAATAATCGTAAAAGCAATTAAATGCCTACTGATTGGACCTAATTCTTTCATTATATATGTTTTTGGCAGGAGGAAAACTTTTCTGCTAAAAAAAGCAAATCAGTGAAGGTCAATAAAGCAAAGAAGAATGAGATTTCACCTATTAGTCTACCTAATAAAAAAATTAAATTAAATATGGGAGAAGGAATCAAAGTAAGCCATTGACATTTATGCATTTCATTTTTCTCTTTTCTCTAGATAGAAATACCCTGTTAACTAGTTGAATTTATTATAAAAGGCAATAGTATATTTCTATATGACATCAAAACTTTTCATTTAATGGTGCTTGCCGGTGAAGATTCTTTGCATCCATTCATGAGTCGAAGTTTTGATTTTTTTTTCCTGCACATATGAATAGGTACATTCATACACCAAAAGAGTTGCACAAGGATGAGCATAATATATCTATGTATTTGTATCTTTTTTCTAGAATTACTAATAAAATTTATACAGGAACATCAAAGAATTTCACAGGGATATTTGAAAACAATTTCAAAAAAAGTACATTTCTAATTTCTCCATTATTAATGTAAGAATGCACTAATCCTAGAACAAAAACAAATGCTTGGAAACAGTCTCTTTCCTTATCTTCGTCCAAAGATTGCAATAAATTGCCATGTTTTACTGATGCGCCAAAAGCTTTGAAGTTGTTCTGTGTTTCTGTGTGAATTTTGTGACTGCGCTGGAAGATTGTTATTTTTACTCCTTTTTCTGAAAGTATCTTTAATTTATGTCTGGAGAACCAGGTATTTAAGGAGAAAAAACCATCAAGGGAAACTTTCGTTTGTGGAGCATGTGGCCAGGTGCGTATCTGGAGTTTTCCCTTGTAGTCTTTTAATCCTGAAAACATGTCTGCGACACCTGTTGCTTGAGGTTTAATGCTTTGGAATGTTTTTTCAAGAAAAACAAATATGAAGTTAATATTGTAACTTTGCAGAAATGTATTTTGAAAAACTACTCATTATCTGGAAACCAGAATTAACATTTTATACAGTTCTACATTAATTACAAAGGTTGTATATCAATTAATACAAAATGCAGAGGTTTTTTTAGTTATGTAAAAGTTTTAGCACTCCATGCCTTTATATATTATTGTTTAATATTTTGTTGATGAACCAGCTTGGGCACATGCGTACGAACAAGAACTGTCCGAAATATGGTGAAGATCTAGAGGCACAACTAGAATCTACGGACATGGAAAAATCAATTGGCAAATCCAGCTTTGTCGATCCCTCTAGCCAGTCCCAGCATAAACTCTCCTCCAAAAAGTCAATATCAAAAATCACAACAAAAGTTGCTCCAGTTGATAATTCAACAAAAATTCCATTGAAGTTCAAATGCAGTTCCACAGAGAAATCTTCTGATCGACCTGCAATAGAAACGCTACAGAGTGCTGACAAACCAGTCACTTCTGACTCAGAAACTGCTAAGTCTGCCAAGATTAATAAGATAATTATCCCTAACAAAGGGAAATCAGATGATACACAGGCTGAATCTCTTAAGCATGCTATTGTTATACGCCCTCCTACTGATTCAGGTAGAGGTCAGGTTGATTCTCATAAGTTCCCAATTAAAATCCGCCCGCCTGCAGAAATAGATAGGGAGCAAAGTCACAAAAAGATAGTTATAAAACGTACAAAGGATGTTGCTGATCTGGAACTTGACAGTCCTGGTGGAAACACTGGGCTTGAACACAGAAAAACTAAAAGAATTGTGGAATTGGCGAATTTTGAGAAGCACAGAAAGCAGGAGATGATGTATTCAAGTGAGAGTTTGGTAAAATGGAATGCTAAAGAAGATAGAAGATGGTGGGAAGAGCAAGAGAAACGAAGAAATGAAGTGAGACTCAGAGAAGACAAAGCAAGGAGGTATCACAAAGAAGAAATGAGGATTCTCAAGGAACAAGAAAGAGTAGATGAGTTAAAAAGATATGAAGAAGATATTAGAAGAGAGAGGGAAGAGGAAGAGCGGCAAAAAGCTAAGAAGAAAAAGAAAAAGAAAAAGCCTGATTTAAGAGATGAATATTTAGACGATCCTAGGGAAAGAAGATATGGTAAGAGGATGCTAGAAAGAGAACGAAGTGCAAAAAGGAGATCCGTTGAGTCAGGAAAGATTAGTGGAGATTTTATGCCGCCAACTAAACGTCGAAGAGGGGGAGGAGGAGAGGTATATTTCTTGCTTGTCATTTTCTTTTGTGTGTGCTTGTTTCACCTCCATGTAAGCATACATGGAAAGGCAATAATACTGATATATATCTCTATTAGTTTTAGGCTTTTAGCAAAGTACTGTCATTTGTTCTGTGCTGGTTTCACCTCTACATTCACATACAAATCTTTTATGAGTACTGTCATTTCTTGTGAATTTTCCTAGAGTTGCAATTCATGTGTTAGCTGCTTGTTTTTCTTCCAATGTAGTAGTACTCAGCAACATTTTTCTGAATAAAATTCACAATGATTTGGGTATATTAGTCATCTAGAGATGTTCCCTTCATTCGCTCGACAGAGTCCTGCTTACCTTTTTTGTCATTGGAATGTCATATTTCTGTTCCTCTGCCTCTCTTGATGGAAAGATTGTCTTTAGGATATTCTTTTTGTCTAAAAGAAAGAATGTCATTTAATTGTGTGCGCTCTATGTTATACTTTGGAAAATTATGATTCATGATTATGGTAAGAATTTTTTTTGAAATTACTTGTATGGCTGTGGTGGTTGTTCCTTTCGATTATTTATTTGAAGCATAGTGTATTTTAGCTAGCCCGAATACAGTGTTAACTTTAATTTTTCCTGAAGGTTGGTTTGGCAAATATCTTGGAGAGCATTGTGGACGCCATTGTGAAAGATAGGCACGATCTGTCTTTTCTTTTTGTGAAACCAGTGTCCAAGAAAGAAGCTCCTGACTACCTGGATATCATAGAGAGGCCTATGGATCTTTCCAGAATCCGGGAGAGGGTTCGAAATATGGAGTACAAAAGCCGTGAAGATTTCAGACATGATGTCTGGCAGATTACTTATAATGCCCATAAATATAACGATGGGCGAAATCCTGGGATTCCTCCCCTTGCAGATATGCTTTTGGAATATTGTGATTATTTGTTGAATGAGAATGATGATAGTCTCACCGCTGCTGAAGCTGGTATTGAAATGAAAGATTTTTAAGTGATGTCGAATTCAGATCATGATATTGGAATGAAGTGTAAGTTCTAGTTTGAAAAGAAAAGTAAAATCCATTTTGTATTTTTCTTCTAAAGATGTCAAAGAGCGTCGCAATTTATATGGAAACAAGGGGATAATTTTACCGTGTGGCTCATTGAATTTCAGAGTGTATCAATGTAGTCTGAGTGACAATGCCCCCTCAAAAATTCGTAGGTTTAGAAAGAAAAAAAAACTAGCAGATGCAGATTAGTTTGCAGAAAAAGCATTTTTTATACCAATTATAGACATATTTAATATTAATGAAGAAAGAAAAAGGAAGAAATAATTTTACATCTCCGTAATTCAATACAGACAACAAACTTTTGGATGAATCGACAAATGCTCCATACCCAATTTTTGTTCGGTATTTACCAAAAGCCATCTTCTCGTAGTGTAATTTTACTAAGTTAACTTTCGATAGTGTAAAATTGATTAAAATATACTATTGAAAGTATTTGGTAGTATATTGTTTTGGCTCTTGAACAATTGTTAATTATTAAAATTAATTATTATAAAGATGTGATTTTATTGATAATGAATTTGTTATTATCAAATGATATTTTATTGATCAACAACTGTTAATTATTAAAATTAATTATTTATAATGGATAATTGATTTATAAACAGTAATTTTGCTCATCTCAGGAAGTGACTTTACGTTTATTGTATATTCATATTTGTAGCTTTTAAAATTGTCCTTGATCTAAGATACAACAGTGGAAAAAGATTTTGTCCTTAAAACCCATTAATAAAAAATGAGACAGGTCATTAGAGATGGTGGTTTGTTTTCTCTCTTTTCTATATTGTTAATATAAGACTAAATTGATCTATGTTCTTAAATATAAAATCTAAAGATTGATCTATTTAAACATGAAAAATATATTTATGAATTGACTAATTTGATATATTTCACCGTGAAACATATATTTATGAGTTGATTAATCCGAATTAAGATTGAAGATTTTAAAAAAAAAAAATTAAAGGGCGAAAAGATGCCCACTTAGAGATAGTTAGTGACTAAGTCACAAGACTGCTGACAATACTACACAAACTTAAAATTTGATTTGCAAAAACGTATCATTTATATTAGAAATGACAGTACAATTAACACCCGTTTCGAATCTATTTTAATTGATTTATACTCCACACTTGCATTTAAATTCGTTCCGCTAGTAATATTGTTGTCTCTTTTAAATTTTATATATATATATATATTTAATATTTTTTTATTATTAAAAATTATAATATTATTTCTATATAAAAAATATTATTTTAATATTATTATTGTATAATAATAATTATTTTATTATATTAATTATAATAAATAAGATTTTTAAATTTGTTATTTTATATATATAAATGAATGCCAGTGCAAACAAAAAATTTAAACTCTAATGCCTATAGAGATGATAAATTAAATTTTACACCCAACAAAAATAAAGATGAATATAAATTTTTCTCAATTAGCTGGATAAAGAAGTGATACAAGTAAGCTTCTTGAGTTGAGCTTTTCAAGACTTGGTGTTTGCTATCCTTTGTTTTTCATTGTACTAGTTGTAGACCTTTCAAGACAAGAAATATGTAGATATCAATTTGGTAGTGGTAAATTAATATCAATAAATAGCAAGAAATGTGTTGATATCAAATGTTGATTTGAAAAACATGGTAGAAGGTTAATATGAAATTAGATATCTTTCATTTTGAGCATACTAAAGGCGAGTTAACTTGCTTTGTTTTTGTCATTATCTTTCTTTTTGATAAAAAATATCATTAACTATGTGAATTAAATACAACATAAATTTGGTTTGCCTTACTTCATTTTCCTAAAAAAAAAAATTAACTTAATTTTTCTTTATTTATCATATAAAAATAATTTATTATTATCTTTTTTGTTTAGATTGATATTTTAACTTTGATCTATTACATATTCAACATTTTGATGTAACATTGCTTGTTTTTTATTTTGTTACATTATTCATTTGGTTTAGCCTGACATTTTAAATTTGATCTATTACATATTCAATTAATAATTTTAATGTCAACATTACATACCCAAAGGCATGATAATTGTATATACTTTAATTTTGTGACATTTATAGAGTATTTTATCGTTTTATTCTATTAATTTAGATGATATGAATTCATTTGTAAATTTATTATTTTTATTTTTATTTTAAAGACTTTAAATTTATATTGTTCTTGTTGTATTCTACAAATTTAAATGAATGAATATCATATTTTTAATAAAAAAATATAGATTATATTATGTTAAAAACTCAAGAGTTTTTTATATAAATATCCTTCTTTTTAAATTTTTTTTTTATCTAATTATCCTACTTTGAAATTTATTTCTTTAAATGTCTTATTTTTTTTGTTCAAGATCATTATTTCCTCGAGAAGCGATCACCTGAAGAGAAATTTTTTTAACTTCAATAGAATGTCGTTTTATGGAGAAGTGACCTCCAATTGAGAACTTTTTTTTTTGTTATATTTTAAAATTAGTTTATTATTAGAATTATTAATTTAATTATTTAAAAAATAAAAATACTAATAATAAATTAAAATAAAATACATTAATTAATTATAAAAAAAAATTATATTTAATTATTATTATTATTATAATAAATAATTATTATCCTTATAATTAAAAATTATTATAATTAAAATAATTAAATAAAAATAAAT
>JBBPBS010000738.1:8956099-9049705 GCA_037974835.1 Cicer judaicum
CACCTCCAGGCACTACACGAGCAGGATCAGCCCCACCACCTCCACCACCACCTCCAGGCACTACACGAGCAGGATCAGCCCCACCACCTCCACCACCACCTCCAGGCACTACACGGACAGGATCAGCACCACCACCTCCTCCAGGTCCTACACGACCAGGTTCAGCCCCACCACCTCCACCACCACCAGGTCCTGTTCGAGCAGGTTCAGCCCCGCCACCTCCACCTCCTCCAGGATCTGCTCGAACAGGTTCAGCTCCGCCACCGCCAAAGCCTCCTAACGCTCCTCCTCCACCACTTGGTATTAGTTCATCGCCGGCACCTCCACTTACTGCAGGCAGGGCCCCTAGTGTGCCTCCACCACCAGGCAAGGCTTCTTTAGCAACGACAAATGTGGGAAGAGGTCGTGGCATTGGTGCGACTGCTACTGTTGCTAAGAAAACATTGTTAAAGCCCCTACATTGGGTGAAAGTGTCTCGAGCAGCCCAAGGGAGTCTATGGGCAGATTCACAGAAACCAAACAGTGAATCAAGGTACTGATTATTGACTTTTCACACTGATTTCATCAGCTGTAATTTTTCTAAGATTTTTTCATAATAATAGGGAATTATCATTAAAGATTTGTATTTTTGGTTTTATTGTGGGACATCACTTTTTAATGTACTATATCTCCTAACCCTACATTGGTAAATGACTTAGAAGGATAAAATGTTATTTCCATTTAGCATTTCTGATGTCAGACAATGAAAGTTTTTGTTAGGGCTCCTGAAATAGACATATCAGAACTTGAGACCCTGTTTTCAGCCGCAACTATTTCTGATGGGAATAGTACTAAAGGTGGAGTTCGGCGGGGTTCTAATCTTAACAAACCTGAGAAAGTACAATTGGTAAGCTACTCCTCATTGGCATAAATAATGTTACCACCTATTGCTTTAGAGTTTATATGTAATATGCTTGATTATAATTATAATATTCTATAATGGTAATTAGGGATCACTCTAGTATTAAAATGGCAATCAATAGACATTAAGCATCAACACTGTAGTCTCCAAAGATTCAGAGATTTTTCTTGTCTTGCTAATTGTACTCCTTTAAGAAAGGGACGGGTACATAAAATTGATTGCGAATAAGTTTAATATTAAATTGAATTGGCATGCAATTTTCTGTTGAAACAAATATTCCATATTGCAGTTTGCATGGGTGTTAGCATATGGCACCTTTATTCTTCTCTTTTATTTAAAAAAAATTCTGTCAGACATATAGTATCTGATTGATTAAAGGTACATATATATTTATATATATAACTCACATCCAAATTTTCATTTTTTTTCAATGTCAGATTGACTTGCGTAGAGCATATAATTGTGAAATAATGCTCTCTAAGATCAAAATTCCTTTGCCAGATATGCTTGTAAGTTTCCCTATCCTTGCATTCAGTTTATTCTGGGACTTCTAGTTACTTGAGTCGAACTGATTTTTGAACTACATTAATGTCTATCTCTAAAAACTAAGAGAGTATGTTAATATCATGAGTCTTACTATAAGGTTTTGGGAGAGAGTAGCTAACTAGAGATTAAGACAAGAGATTCGTATCACGGAAAATCAATTTAGTTTTAGATGGATTTATTTTTCATAAGCCCTCTTAATAGTTTTCATTTTTGTGGGTTTTGTTTTTGGTTCCAGAATGCAGTTTTGGCATTGGATTCGGGTATTCTGGATATTGATCAGGTTGAGAATCTCATCAAGTTCTGTCCCACAAAGGAAGAGATGGAGGTTCTGAAGGTACTCCTCTCCTCTCCCCCCTTGTGCAAGAACCTAAAAAATATTCTGTGAACTGTAATCTGTGACATTATTTAATATGCTTGAAAAGACAAAAATTATCTTTAAAGGAGAAGGAAATGATTATTGATGTAAAAAGATACTGGAAAAATCTTTCTAAAAATCATCTTTATATATTTCGGGGCTAACAATCTTTCTATTTTCAGAATTATACTGGGAAGAAGGATATGCTTGGAAAGTGTGAGCAGGTTCTCTCCTTCTTGGATACCCTTTTGTTAATGAATCCATGCAAATTCTGTATGTAGATTCTAACAAAATTTTATTTAATATCTTCATCAGTTTTTTATGGAGCTGATGAAGGTTCCACGAGTTGAATCCAAATTAAGGGTGTTTGCTTTCAAAATCACCTTTTCTGGTCAGGTATATTATCTAGGTTATCATTATGTGCCTGGTTTTGCATGCTATTTGCTATTATAAAAATATATATGCTTAGAGACTTGTTTTTCCTGGTTCTCCAGGTGGGCGATTTAAGGACGAATTTGAATACAATCAACGATGCAACCAGAGAGGTACTTTTTAATGGCTCTTCGTTGACAAACATGTACACCATTATTGGCCTGCATTGTTATATTATTTCTCTTGCTTTTATAGGTCAAAGAATCTGTAAAATTGCGTCAAATAATGCAGACTATTCTTACATTGGGCAATGCTTTGAATCAGGGAACAGCACGAGGTATCTTTTTGAACTCTTATTCTACTTGAATGTTATTTAATTTGAGATGGGTATTTAGCTTTCTGATTCACCTCAATATTTTTAACAAAATAAGAAAAGTTCTTTTATGCTGTTTAGGTTACATTTTCTATGTTGTTTATTGCAGGATCGGCAGTAGGATTCAAATTGGACAGCCTTCTCAAATTATCCGATACCCGCGCAAGAAATAACAAAATGACTTTAATGCATTATTTGTGCAAGGTATATATGTCAAAAATCAAAATCTTCAAGTTATATTTTGCATTGTACTATTGCATCTTTAAGGTAGTAGTGGACTATCCTCGTGTAATGTTACCTGTCCCACAAAAGATTATGTGAAATGAACGACAAGAATTTCCATTTTCTTTTTGAAAAAGCACTGTTTATAGAATGCTTAGGTGGTGTTTGATTGTTTGGGTATATTGCATTTAGTTTATATTTTTTTGCGACGAAAATCTCAACGTAGTTGCTTTTAGTTGATTTGTTTGGTTTTTTTCTTTCTTTTTTTTTTTTTTGCTTTTGATGCTGTATTCTAAAATTTGTATTATTGTCTTGTTAGCTTCTTGCTGAGAAAATGCCAGAATTGATAGATTTTGACAAGGACCTTGTTCATTTGGAAGCTGCTTCTAAGGTATTCCCTTTGACACAATGCTTCACAATCACTTGATAATTTCATGTGTAAGGTTAATTTTTTATTGATTTGTGCCCCTGTCCGTTATCTAGATCCAACTAAAAGCATTAGCTGAAGAAATGCAAGCTGTGCATAAAGGTTTAGAGAAAGTTGAGCAAGAACTTACTGCTTCTGAAAATGATGGGACTATATCTTTAGGATTTCGCAAGGTAATGAACAGAACTGGTAGCTTTTATACTTATCTGAAATGATGAGATATATTGGTCTTAACTAAAGATACTTTTCTACTAGAAAAATGTGTCTTATTGAGCTACATAATAGAAAAATTTGTCCAACTGTTCTATATCTTCAAGATTTGGCTGATTGATATATAATAGCATATGTATTAAAACTAATGTAGTGATTGTAATATTGTTAACGATCATCAACTACTACTCCGGTCTCAAATCATGCATCGAGCTAATTTTATGTGTATAACTTGTTTTATGGTCCAATGAGGAAATCCTTGATTTGATTATTAAAAGGACTGATTGCATGTGCTCATGATTTTCCAAGTAATGTTTCTCTTGTTCAGGTGTTGAAGAATTTTCTTGATTTTGCCGAAGCTGATGTAAGGTCACTTATATCATTGTATGCCGATGTGGTGAGTCCTGTTATAGTTCATCTTTTCTAGCTCCTCCTTTTTTCAGGGTGCTGTTCTAGGATGGTTGGAGATTACCTTCTCAGAGAAGAGTTTAATGCACTATACAGATAATAGACAAGGCTATTTTGATTAATTACTCTTCCAACTGCTACTTAGTTCTCGTTTTTTTCATTTTGAAACTTTCTCTTCTAGGGAAGAAATGCGGATTCTTTGTCTCAGTACTTTGGAGAGGATCCAGCCAGGTGCCCCTTTGAACAAGGTAGCAATTTGTTGCATGATGCTTTTATCGGCATATCACACATAAAGCACCGTTTTTGTTTTATTTTCTTAAATAAAATTATCACACATAAATCACAAAGTTGTAGTTGTTTTTGACTTTTAAACCCGTGCTATTGTTGCAGTGACACAAATACTTGTTGTCTTCGTTAAAACCTTCAACAAATCAAGGGAGGAGAACCAAAGGATAGCAGATGCCGAGAAAAAGAAATTAGAGAAAGAAGCCATGAAGGACAAGGCAGCTAATAATGCACATTCTAGAAAAGAGGTTGCTCGATAGATTTTATATATGATGAATAGATACGTCAAATTTCTTCCTGTACCGTCTTCGATATGTATCATAATACAAACAAGCATGAAGCATGGCTACTTTCAATTCAAGCATGCTGAATTATGCACTCAAAATGCAATTCATGTGTTCGCACATGCATGCACTATTGGGGGATCTATACCTTCTAAGACAACGCTGGCCGTTGGATCAAGGGGCATGCATCTACCCTTGTGCTGATAAAGAAGAAATACATCAACAAGTTGGAGGTCTTTTGTAATTATAACACATGGCAACTAATATAGAAAATTAATTTTGCTCATGTTTTTCATGAGGCATTTTGCTCCTCTTTAAAATAGGGGCTCAATTTGTAATATAGTTAGTCCATAAGTGTCTGGGGCAATTTTTTTAGCCCATAAGTGTCTCCTTTTAGCTCTCTTTCACAAACTTTTCCATGTTTTGATCTCAAGAATCCTTCATTGTATGTATGGTTTCATGGCAGAGAGTATTAGGTTATTCTACCTTATGAAACGTAATTCTAATCAAAATATAGATGTGTTGATTATTTAAAGGAGTTTATTTCATTGGTTATATTAATTTGTCAATTTTTGTGAAATGTTACTGTTCAAAGTGTACAATTGGATGAGAAGGAGGGAAGGCTCGGGACAGCATTGCAAGGTGTTGGTGACTTTAATACAATTTGGTCCCTTAAAATCTTACATAGGAAGTGAAAAAGGTTGCTCTGAAGCTTCTGACTTTTTGGTTTTTTCCTTCTCAAGCAAGTAAAGTCTCTCTGCTTCAGGAATTGCCTGTATGATTGTATGCAACTTGAAATTTAATTCATCCACTTTTTCTATGAGCCTGTCATTTGTAAACATTCCAAGAATGATTGTTTGGATGGTATCCCAACTCTCAATTATTGGTAAAGCAATTATCACGGCTGAACCTATAGTACCCCATGCTATAGCAATCACTGCCCAGAAATAGAAGTAACCTTTGCTGAACTCCCCTGTGGTAATAGTGAACAAACATGTGTTAAGTTGCAAGTTCGGTTACATTAAAATTATGAGACCAAATCATATATGTAAACCTATTTTGAGTTGTTACAATTTTTTGTTTGTTTATTTTGCATCAAATAATGAAATAGTTGGAGGTAGAGCATAGAGGAAGAAAAATTATAATTCAAACCATAAAGAGATATTTTGAGTTAATCCTTCGGCTTAATTTACGACTTCTAAGACATTATAATGTTGTTTGATATGGACAATTAATTCTATGATGCACAAGTGAGGTAAGTCTTGCATCATGCACAAACTTGTTTCTACCATTGGATTAATAAGTCTCACTATTAGATCAAATGAGATATATGGAACTTATTGATACAATGGTGGAAAATGAATTTATACATGATGTAAAGCTATTTTATTTGTGCTCATTAAACAAAGCTATAACAGACCTCACTTAACAACAACAAAATTATGTGTCCTAAGGACGACTCAATGTAACATGAGACCTTAAGCCAACATATTTTTCATTAGACATAATTTCTTATGCAGCAAATATGTTTACAATGTATCAAGAAAAATGGGAAATTGTAGGGCCTACATCTTTAAGATGTATAGATTACACTAGAATGAACCTATCATTAATATATTCAATTAGTTAGATAGCTTCTTTTCACGTCTCCAAAATCACTTCAGAAGTATACATAAAAAATATTTTTATATTCTTCAAATTGTATACTTCTGAACACGTGTGATTTTTTAGAAACATGAAGTGTGGAAAAAGAAGCTCTCAATAAACTATTGATGGAAGCCTAAAGCAAGGACTTCATTAACCTCAATCTTGGGCCAAGCCTAATTATCCTTCTTGTTGTATAATTGCATTGAAGGTGTGAAGAAAAAATCATGTTCATATCTGTGCTAATGCAACTCAAATTTACCTGCAGGCAGAGAAAGAATAGGCCATAATATAACTATCAAAACAGTGAAGCCAACACCCCACTTCACTATCCACACTTTGGCCCTTATTAACTTTTCTTCTCTAAACTCTTCAGCTGGCAATTCAGTCTTTTCCTTTTCAACCACTGTGATTTGTTTGGTGCTACTCCAATCATAGTTTTGAGGCCACAACATGCTGCTTGCAGCATGAACAGCCCCACCTGTTAGTATTGAAACAAGGTTTCCAACAAGCATTGGTGCATTTCTTCCAGTTGTATCAAGGTTTATCCTACCATACTCTATTTTTGTAACAGATAACCATGTGATTATTCCAAGAACACAACCAAATATTGTTCCAAGAATGGCTCCAATTGCATTTGCTTTTCTCCATAAAAGCATAAAAGCAATAGGAATAACTGCTGATCCAATCAAAACTCCCATTGCAAGGTACATCCATCCTAAAGAAACACCTGCTTTGTTCAGTATAACTGCTAGCAAGCCCATGAAACATCCAAACACTAGGACAACCAACCTTGATACTTTGAGGATTTTCTTTCCACTTGCATTAGGGTTTATGTAAGTCCGGTAGATATCATATGTGCATAATGAGGACACAGCTATCAGCTCTGATGAACCAGCAGAAGTCACTGCCCTGATATAAATATATTAAAATCATCAGAAAAAAAAAAGGATGAATGAAACTTTTCTTTTCCTTAAAGCCTTACAGAAAACTATGGTGCAACCAGGCACATTATCTGTCCGTTTTTTTATTGCGCAAAAGTGTCTACATATTTTTGCGTTTTTTTATATAAATTTAGTTTTTATTTTGTGGAATTGTAATACACTCATTAAAATTTACACCAACCTTCGTAAAACCATTATTAGAAGATATTGCTTGTATATATTGTTATAGATTAATTAATTTGTTGTTAACGAATGAATTGTAGTCCATAGAATTGTATGCATCCTTGAAATTAACAAATTCTAAAAAGATCTCTAAATTTGAAAATTCTATATAACATTAGTCCTTTCGGTTTGGTCATTTCAATTTCTAAAATTGTTTTGAACTAATGTGATTGAAAATTTTCAATTTTAAGGATCAATTTGAAATTTTGTTAATTTGAGTAACTAAATTACTTGAACAGTAGGATACTACAGACTAAATTGATGATGATTCACTATATTACTAACCCTTTTGTATTCCAATCACAGTAGACAAAAGTATTTCCAAGAAGAAGCAGATTGTAACTTACATAAAAAGCATGGTAAGAAGAAGAATTGATCCTCCTTTTCCCATCAAAGCAACAGCAGTAGCTGGGGGAACAAGTCCACGACCTGCCTCACTTTCATTTAGTGGTAAATCAAGGGCTAATGCTCCCAAACCAAGTGATGTAGCCAAAGAAAATGGCACTGCAAACCACACCAATCCTCCCAACAAATAGCCCTTATGAGTTGATGAAGGCCTTGCTGCAATAGCACTCACCCAATATCCCTATACATTTCCCATTTAAACAATCAATAGTAACAATCCAAATTTTACAAACAATTATTTTAGTCCCTAAATGTGCTCGAAATTACAAAACCATCGTCGAGTGTGTCTTTTGGGGTGTACAGTCATTTTGATCCTTATATACTAGGTATTGAAACTATAGTATCTGAATATATCGAAATTTCAAACACATCATCAAGTGTCTCTTTTATTAATAATTTTATGGCCTAAGTTGATCAACGGAAAACATTTTCCAGGACAAAACTAACAAACTAAAGACGCATTTGTGCATCAAAATAACTAACAAAAGGCACATTTAGGTAAATTTTGTAATTTTGATACATTAAAGAACTATCGGGTCCGTGACACCGTCTTACACATTCAAAGATCAAAATAGTTGTTTATCAGAGTCTATTGTTACTAATTTAGTAGACCAAAATGACTAACGAAAGATATAATTAGGACTATAGTTACAACACCTTACATTTAACGATCAAAATGATTGTTTACTAAATTATAAAATAATAAAGGATTAACAGTCATTTTGGTCACAATAGTTGTTGATTTTTCTATACTAAAATTACAAAAATATCTCTTAATATATTTTTTGTTTATCATTTTGGTATATAAATTATTGATGAAAGTGATACTTGAAAATGTGTTTGTAATTTCGATACAACGTGGATAAAAGTAATACTTGAAAATGTGTTTGTAATTTCGATACAACGAGGATGAAAGTGATACTTGAAAATGTTTTTGTAATTTCGATACAACGAGGGAGTAATCAAACAAACTTAAGATGGAAAACCACATCTCTAAAGTCATGCTTACATTGTCAACAAACACAGTGCCAAAGTTGCCAACAATGTTTATAATCCCAAAAACTAAGCCACCTGAACTAAGCATTGTTAGGTAAGAGCCTTTGTGATTTCCACTAACAGGACCACAAGATTGTCCATGGTGTGATATAGGATCTTGACATGTTCTTGATTTGCTTGCAACCTCAAGCAACCGATTGTAAACAACACTAGGACTACCAAGCTCGCTGCTAGAAGTATAAACAAGGTACACAAAAATGACCAACACAATGTGCACTGAAAATTGAAACACAAAGAAATACACAGTTTAACAATAGCATACATGAATGAAGCATAATATTAATACTGTTAGAAGTTTAAGAGCTGTGTTATTTTGACACAAATTTGACCACATTTTAGGTGATCAACATTCAACGCAGTTCAAATACATGGTTAATTATGTTTAGTGGATGGTTAATGAATGTAACAAAGTATCAACTCGTTAACTATCCACTGAACACAATTAACACAATTTTAAATGTCGTTAATTATAACTTTGAGGTATATATTTGAACACAAATCGTAGTTAATGGATATTAGGTATGTTTTACCACCTAAAAATCAAACATATTTGAACAATTTAGATAATGAATGGATATCACTTATATTTGAATGTCGGAAAATTATGGTTAATAAAGCTCAAAACTGTAATTATATTCTATTGATGGTTAATGAGTTGCAGCACTTTCTTTTATTCATTAAAGATTCATCCTAATTGTTTGAGTGTGAAAATAACATTTGTGAAAGTTGAAGTTGTACCTATGACAGAATGTATATAGCTTGCTAAGAATGTAGCCTTTAGTCCACCAGCTAGTGTATAAACAATTACTCCAAGTGGAATCAAAAAGCTAGCAGCATAAATGTTGACTCCTGTTAATGCATTTACAACAGCAGAACCACCAAGAAGTAACATTGCTGTCACAATTATATTTGTCAGAAAGCAGAAGAAAAGGAATACAATGTGTGCTGAAGTCCCCCATCTGATGTAAACAAACTTTGTTAGTTACCATTAGAATGTCCAAAAACTTTTAAGCATTTAGAAAAACATGAAGGAATAAAAAGAGTAATACACTACACACCTACATTAAATACATTTTACAGATATATTCAATAATATTTCATCATCTTATCGGATGTCTGTATAAATACAATTTTTCATTATTGATACGAAGTAACATACCGAGCTTTGACAATTTCACAGACAGTGTGAGCATAAGGAGCTTTTCTTTTAATCTCTATAGCCATAATTCCAAACAACATTACCTGAACATTGTAAAAATCTCAGCCTTATTTAACTTCGCATTTTCCAAATTTTCAATACATAAAAATTTCAAGTTAAAAAAGAAATATTCAGAGGAATATAATTTAATAAAATACAAAATTCATACTTGGATGGTAGCTCCACTAGCATACCAGAAAGGTCCACTAACACCATACTCCCAAGCAACATTAGAGCTTTGAAGGATTGTAGCAGCCCAAGTCCACTGCAGCACAAATTCAATGTTAAGATAAAAGAAAAATATAAGTTTGAAGTTTATGAAAATGTGGAATAAGAGACTATTGAATCAATCACCTGAGATACAATGACACTAGCAATGAGACCTGTCTTAACACTTCTTCCTGCTGTATTGAACCATTCAGATGTGTGGTGGGACCCAACATATCTCTTCTCCAGCCATACCTGTTAAGAAAGTGTAATAGCTATGAGGAAAACATGGGGTGGAATATTGAGAAGTGATTTAAGGATTATTATTATTACTAACCAAGAAAGAGGTGAAGAAAGCAAAGAAAGCACCAAAACCAAGAATGACAGAATAGCCAACAGCTTGATTAAGAACATGTTTGCCTTCAAAGAAACTTGTTTGTCTCACACAGTTACCTTCATTTTCAGACACATGATAGTACTTGCTAGAATATTCAAAGGGTGGACACTGTGATGATGAAGAAGCCATGGATAGGAGGAACTCTTTGCCTTAGTTATTTATCCTACCATCATCATCCAATCAAGTTAAAATACCTAAGCTAGTGCTTTTTTTTCCAAAGTATTCAATCAAATTTTTTAGAAATCATAAGAGGCTTATCTCTAGTGGATTGTAAGTCAAACTAAGAAAGTAGCTATATTAATAATATGTTTAATATTCTAAGGAATCAAGAGGGTGGATTCTGTTTGAGATTGAGTTTTTCTCTTTCACTATGTTTTCATATATTCACCATAATGATTTCATTTTATTACTATTATTATTTTTAATAGAATAGTAACTCAACAGATTCCGTTCATGAGATCCAATCTAAGTGTTGATTTGTTGAATATTCACACACTATTATTTTGTTTGGATGACCATAGCTCATACTACTCAAATCAAATTATAATGTATTTACTATTATTAATTTATTATTGTGGCTGTTGTGAATTTATTATTAGCCGTAAGTGTTGACTACACTACAGAATACATGAGGCTGTGATGAGAATCCTAAAATCCTACGTTAGTTGATGCAAACAGTGATTCCTCCTACAGGTTATTAAACAAGATTTTTCAATTTCAAATGAACTCGTAAGCTATTGGACTCGGAAATTTTATATTTTTATTATAGTTAAATGTTTGTCGAATATTTTTTATGCATTAGTTATAAATATTTATTTAATATATTTTTTTTAATATTTATAAATAACAAATATTTATTTTATATATTAATAAAAAATATTTATTTTATAATTTTTTATAATTATCAATCACAAATATTTGTTTAGTGTTTGTTTTATGCTTTATAATATCAATTATAAAATGACAAATATTTTTTCGGTGTTGTTTGTATGCATCAATTACAAACATCTATTTTAAATTTTTAAAAATTTATCAATAATAAATTTTTATGTATATGATAAATATTTGTTGTATGTATTTTTTATGTATGAGTGGTAAAAAAATTCATGTGATTTCTTATATTTATCACTGAAAAATATTTATCCTGTATTTTTTATATATTAAAATAATATTTTTTATTTATTAATTTTTAATTTTTATCAATAATAAATATTTATTTTGTATTTTTTAATTATATATTAGTGGAAAATAAATAATTAGATATGAAATATTAATATAATATGATATAATTCTTATAATATATTATAAATTAATACTTACTTTTTAAATTAAAGAGTAGTTATTTTGAATATCCTTATTTTATATTTGAGTTGTTCTTATTTTAATTTTATAATACTTTCTATATAATATTTTATACTTATGAAAGTATTCGTGCACTATACTTTTGAGGTACTTGATATTTTTCTACAAGTACGAGATAGTTGAAATAAAAGAAAATTTCATTATACTTTACATTAAAATTTATAAATAAAAAAAATTTATGTCATTATATGATTGCATCCATATATTAGAGAATTTTATTTAGAAATAGATGCAGTGAAAAATGAACCTACGTATATTATGTGTAACGAAAAAGATAGTACATCAAACTTTATTTGTATTTCACTTTATTTTTGTATCAAAATAATTATACCTTCCGTCTCAAAATGAAAAGCCTACTGTGGGATTTTTCCTTAGTGGATTTATATACGTCAAAAGATTAGTTTTTGGTTCTAATTTAAAATTTTTTGGGAAAAGAATTAATACCTCAACAAAGAAAGTCATGACAACAAAAATATCAACTTTAATTTTTAAACGTATAAATAAAAATTATGATCAGCTATAGGTTAAATTTCTTCCAATTAAGTGTTTGTTCTACTGTAAAATACTCTTATAGATTTACAATAAAAATCAAATAATTTTAAATATGCAACACAAATATAGATCTGTAAAACTTTATAAAATTATAATATATATTAATTTTTCCTAAAACAATAGATATTCTATTTATTTATTTAAGAAAAATGTTATATTTATTTATACTAGCATTAACTTCGTCTGTTCAATTATTTTATTATGTTAATGTGTGTGTATATATTTCAATACAGACAAAAATATTGAATTTGTTGTAGTTATTTATTAATTTTGAAAAGCAATTGAAGTGCAATTGTTAAAGTTAAAATAAAACTCTTAAAAACAAAAGTAAAAATAAAAATACTAAAATGGCGGAATTAATGTTCGTTCAATCCCTTTTATGAATTGGTTTATAGCACATCTGTAATTTCCCTATCACCATTCTGTTTATCGCCAATTCACGTGGTATAGCTAGCCATAAAAATATTATTATTATTATTATTATTATTATTGTTATTATTATTTTTTTATTTTGGTACAACGTATTATTTTTTTTAGGCAAACATGTTATTGTTCTTGTATGGTAATTTTATATTTATTTTATTTAGAATTAAATATACAAATAAAGGTTGGGTCTAATAAAAGATATTAGATTTTACTATATGAGATTATGGTTCGTTGCAGTTGTAGTACTATCGTAAATCCAAATTTTATAATATAATAAAATAAAATTTAAATTTGGAAGAGATATCCAAATTTGGTATAAGTTAAAAATCCTACATTAAAGAGAGAAAAATGTTCAATATAGTACTTAGGTTAGAAGACTCTCTCATCTCATAAATATTTTTTAACTAAAAATTATATTTATTTATTTAAATTAATGAAAATAACGTCACTCAAAATCAATATAAAAATAAAATTAATTAAATTAAAGTAATAAATATTATTAAAAATATTATATATATATATAAATAATTATAATATTAATTATTAATTTATTCATGATTTTAGAGCGGCTAGATCTTTATTTTTATACTTCTTAAGTCGGTTCGAACTTTGAAGGATTCTCAAATTAATTTCGCGTGAATGTGGACCCAGAGGTTTTGACTTGTGCAACACGAAAATCCAATTAACTTTTTTTTGACAAAAAGAAAATCCAATGAACTTGGTCTCCAAGAAATACCAAATTGTACTATTTCATAAAAAATAATAAATGATCAATTGTTTCCTAAAATAATAATAAATGAACTATTATGGTTGATATGAAGTACTAAATACTAGTACAAAATATCATCGGTACAACATGCAAGGTTATTCAGATTTGATAGTACATCACTAAATAAGTAAATATAAAAACACAAATTGAGTCAATTAAATTAAAAGATAAATAAATAAATATATTAAGAAGTAGTATACAATTTAATTTTGATAACTTATATTGTTCTTAATTGTCTGATTAACAATGTCAATCTAACAATAAAAATATCAAAAAAATCAAAAAGTAATAATTATTCCAAGTAAGAATCAAACTCAATACTAATTTCATACACAATCATGGTAAAAAGTTTAATTTTCATATTCAATACTAAAAATAATATAATTTAATTTTTATACACAATCATATGATAAAAAAGTTTACATTACCAATATTAATTAAAATTTACATTTTAGTTGGCAATACAAAAATTATTTACACTAATAATATTAATTAAATTAAATTTATCCATAAATACATAGGTGTAGATTTTTTTTTAATACAATGTGTATATATTTAAAGCCATAAAAAAAAATGGAATCGTATAATTGAACGTGGACAGCGTAACATGCCAACCATGATAAGCGAGGTGTAACGTTAATCACATCATAAATCTTATATATATATATAGACCCTTCCTTAAACCCCTTTCTTTGTCCACAATACAACCAAACAAATTTCTCTCTCCAATTTTCTTGGGAAACAAGTTGGAAAAAATATTGTTAATTAATTTCTGGATTTCGTTCTTTTCTATGATGATGTTGAGGCAGGGTGGTATGAGTACAACTATGTTGTTGGCAAAGAAGGGTTTAGTTGGGGAAGTTGGTGTCCCAAACAAATGGGGTTGTTTGGTTAGAGCACCTTTTGTGAGGAATGGAAGCAGTTTTGCTTCTAATTTGCCTGAAAAGGAGAATGGAAGCAGTTCTTCTCCTCAAAGTGGTGGGAACAAAGATGAAAAGGGAGTTGTAAGTTATTGGGGTATTCAACCTTCTAAGATTGTCAAACAAGATGGCACTGAATGGAAGTGGAATTGCTTCAAGGTATTCTATGTTAATTAAATCTATTTATTTTTTTATTGATAATTTTTTTGAACCCTTTTAACAATGTTTTTTATGTGTAGCCATGGGAAACATACAAAGCGGACGTTACGATTGATCTGAATAAACATCACGCACCGACAACGTTTTTGGACAAAATGGCTTATTGGACTGTTAAGAGTCTTAGGTTCCCAACCGATCTCTTTTTCCAGGTATATGATATTTGTAATAGGATTTAATTGATACATCATCAATGTACAAATATTTTTTATTCCAAAGACTTTAAAATAGCAATTAGTAGGATTTTTTTTAGAATTTAATTTATATTATTAATAATTTTTTAATTTTATCATAGCTATTTATAAAATCGCCTACATGATATGATTTGTGAACTGTATTAGATTAAGAGTGCGTGAAAATTAAACGCAAATTTTTATTTCAAAAAATTTAATTGTTATATATCATCTGACAATAAGGAAATCACAATTGTTAGTCTATTATAAATATTTTATTTTTAATATAATTATTTTTAAAATTATATAATTAAATTTTTTGGAATAAAAAATTATATATATTACTAAGTATGATATTTATTGAATAAAAAAGTATAATATTTATTATATTTATTAAATGTGATAATAGGTTGGAAGAACGAAAATATTTTAAAATTAATAGAAAAGTTTTTAAGTCTAACTCAAATGCGACATTGTTAGTTGTTCCAGTTTCGAATTTGAAACCTGTATTAAGATGAAATTTATTATTTTTTTAAGATTAAAAGAAAATTTAAAGAAAATGATTTTTAATCAAATCAGAAGTCCCTGGAATACTATATATTGTAATTCAAATAAAAAACATATTTACAACAAAAAAAATATTTATTATATTATATTCATAGTTACTATTTGAAAGGCCGATTTTATTAAGAATGGTTGTAATATATATATATATATATATAATAACACTCTCTTTGATTTATTGAAAATCATATAAGTGTTACTAAATTGTGTGAATTTCATTTAAATTTGATTAGATACATGTGAATTTCAAAACAAAAAAGAGAATAAATGAAAAACTTTTACTCTACACAACCTAAATTCTAAGAAAATAAATGAAAAATTTGTACTGAAAATTTAAAATCAGTTACACCTCCCTTATGTTTCAGCCGCCATATTCTTTAATTAGGTTTCTTTTGTTGTTCTGAACCAACCATGCATAAGGCATGTGATGTTTGATTTGTTTGGCGTGCATGTGCTTGCTTATGTCTGTTGGTGAACTAGAATTAACATGAGACCAAAGTTGCATATAATGATCCAATGAGAAAGAATAAAATAATAATTATTTTATTTTTTTGAAATACTCTAGAGAATAAAATAATTGCCATAAGCACCTAATCTAACACTTTTCATTTTAAAATAAAAAATTGCTTAAGCTTATATTCCATGAGAAAACATTTCATACAAAGTTTCAAAGTGTGTCAATACTATAACATCTTGTTGTACAAAAACAATATTATAACATCTTGAAATATCATTGCATAATCTCCCAAACAATGAAATTTCAATTGAAGTTGAAACAAATAATTGTATGAAAATTAATCATGTTCCTAGATTTTCACCCTCAATTCATAAGGAAAACTCACTTTACTATGTTCTTCCCTATATATATTATGTTCAAAGTTGTATTTAATTTCTATTAATTTTGTTGTATTTATGCAACTGAAACAGAAAAGGTATGGATGCCGAGCAATGATGCTTGAGACAGTAGCAGCTGTCCCTGGTATGGTAGGAGGAATGCTACTTCACTGCAAATCATTGCGCCGATTCGAGCACAGCGGCGGATGGATCAAAGCATTGCTAGAAGAAGCAGAGAACGAACGCATGCACTTAATGACTTTCATGGAAGTAGCAAAACCAAAGTGGTATGAGCGTGCTCTTGTCATAACTGTCCAAGGTGTTTTCTTCAATGCTTATTTCTTGGGCTATTTGATCTCTCCTAAATTTGCACATCGCATGGTTGGTTACCTTGAGGAAGAAGCTATTTATTCCTACACTGAGTTCCTCAAGGAGCTTGACAAGGGTAAGATTGAAAATGTCCCTGCTCCAGCCATTGCTATTGACTATTGGCAGCTTCCACAAAACTCTACTTTAAGGGATGTTGTCATGGTTATTAGAGCTGATGAAGCGCATCATCGTGATGTCAACCACTTTGCATCGGTAAGTTGTCTTTCTGCGTGTTTCATAACCTATATTCTGTCAAAATCTTACTGAAAAATTTGATGTTGATGTTTAAAAAGTGATGCATGTAATTTCGTGATATTTACAACTGATTTTTCTCGCGAGATATAGCATTCTTGATACAAGAATGATCAAGTGAACACATGCCATCTCCTTATTATTTCATTTGTCTCTTAAAATAGTTTCTTATTACAGGCTTTCTTACACAGCTACTAGTAGTAATAAAATCAGTGTGGTTACCTTTTCAGTTTTCTAAAGAAATTGAGAGTTTCACTATTATGATTTTAGGGTTTAAAGCACACATTTTTGTGAACTGTGACATAATTAAGTCTTTTATACACCAAAAACTATAGTAATAGAGTTCTGAATTTCCTTTCAGATTTTTATGACATGTGATTATCTTGAATGTCATTCAAGAGTACTGATTGTATTTTAATGTAATGAAATGCAGGATATACATTACCAAGGACGAGAGTTAAGAGAGGCTGCTGCTCCAATTGGTTATCACTAGAGTCCAATTTGTTGGCCTACTTTGGTGGTGAAATAAAGTTGTTAGGGACTATTAACAGTATTAGTTGTTTTATGGTTTATCTAATGATGCCTGCCAATGTAAAAAACAGGGTGGAATCTTTATTTGTTCCAAGTCATGAGAGTGTTTGTGATTCTACTGCACACTCTTGAGGGTGCAAGTGGATTTGTATGATACTTTAGAGTGCTCCATGATGAATTTTGCTTAATGATTCCTTGACGGATTGTTCTACTTGATGAAAACGTCTATTACTTACATTGTATATCAATACTATTTATTTTTTCTAGAGGAATTGGATTTCACCTTTATGTAGAACAAATGAGGATAATGAACCGGTGAAGTTGAAATCTTATAGTTACTATCATGAAAAAGCATAAATGTGGTATCAAGTCAGAAGGTTTCATATCTGACTCATGCATATGGAGAAAACTCATTTGAGAGAAAATAACTTATTTTGTGTATCAGATAAGTTTTTTTTACCCAAATTAGTCACTGCTACTAAACGGTAGTAGATATATAACATAATTATAACAAATATGAGAATATGTTGACAAATTTCGTGCACATGGACACTCATTCTATACATTGTTCTTGACTCTAAGTACATGATTTTTCAGCACCATAAATAAATAAAATAATGATTTTTTCAAATGTCATTAGATAAATCTATTGTAAAGACGTAGTCCGAAACTCCATATTTCTTGTTTATTAATTAAAAAACACAACAGTGACATTTTCTTATCAAGCATGTACTAGTATCATCTAAATGCTTAAAACATAGTACTACTACACACAATAGCATTTTCCTAAAACATAATATAAACACGAGAGAACATCTCACTCCTTGTACTCGCTACAGACCCTTAACAAAGACAACAACATAGCCTATGTGATAACACCCTCCTCATTTTCCACCCTATAACATGTACCCTTGTTTGAAGTTGTGAAACAAAATTGGCGCTTAATGGAGACATAGTCACAGTTAGGGCTCTTATGTCAGCTCTTTTTTTTTAGGTTTTGTATGATCTATCTTTTTCTTATGAAGTTTGAACTCTAACGCCATTTTTTGCACCCTTTGTTGGCCACACATATTATGAATCTTGGAGGAGCAGTAATTTCAAGTTTGAGGTGTTGACCAGTGAGAGATGCTCATATACCAAGGGGATGTATTCTGTTTCAAATTTTATTCACGTATGGTCAATAATTGATTTGGTTTATGCTCTATATATAGAGTACATTAATTTTGTTTATTAATCAAAGTACTGTTCATGTGCTTTATATGAGAGAGACAAGAATTGGGAGCTACATGAAAAAGTAATGGTCTATATGATGGGAGTAACATGACAATAGTTGTTTGAGGACAATAGACTAGACAGAAGTACAAAGAAGTAAAGGAACAAAGTGAGTTATATGACAGATAAGTTATTTGAGCATGATAGATCCAATGCGGACAATTTGTCTGTCATTGGTTGAGGATCAGGTGAGTCACACCGCGCCACAATTATCACAAGAGGAAGCTCAACTCAAGGGAAATGTGAGAAAAACACCATTTGAACAGTCGTAATGTTGTGCATTGTTGTTGTTTCTCTTGACCAATTGCTCACTCAGCAACAGAATTGAAACAGATTGAGTTGTATTGTAAAAACAGAAAACAGAGAAATTGCAGAGTTGAATAAAAAACCAGAAAATTGCACCATGAGCACACAGAATTATTAACACAATACAGAGTTAAACTCTTACATAAAGAGGACAGAATCCGACTTGAAATGATCACTAGTATAGCAGAAAAATTATAAGCTTTCTTGTTCAATGATTCATGGTGAATCAAGAAACTAACTCTCAATTTTTCTTGTTCTTTCCTCACGTATTTCGTCTCTCTTGTAACTGCAGTTCTGTTTTCAACCTTGTTTTTACATCAGAACTGATCTAGGCCTTATTTACACAAGTCAATTACATTAGAGAGCAAGAGGAAAACAGTTATAACTAACATCTAACCAACTGCAACAGCTAGCATTCAGTTAGCTTGTTTCGCACGCAACCAACATTTGATGAGCTCCAAAGTCTTCAATTTGAGTACCACTTATCAACATGCATTTAGAAGATGGTGAAAAACTTGCTCAAGATCATTGTTCTAAATATCAGGAAAGAGATTTCAGTCAAACATGAGTGTCATGGTTATGGTCCCCTACATATAGATGGAAAAATAACCTTTTGAGTAAAGTTTACTCTAATTTAAACTTAATTTCCCTCCAAATTTGCCCACACCAAGTATCACACACCGTCATAGTAGATTCTATACTCCAGTCATATAACTCACCTCATCCTCATGGGCAGCAACCAATGCTGATTCACTTTAGAATTTCTTCCAGAAACTCAAGATTGATTGGGACCTCAATGTTCAAGACAGTGATACTGAGTGGTGTTTCATCATCTTTTATGCGTTGCATCGTTGGTTTTTATTTCAACCGTTAAATCGTGCATCTTAAACTTTTTTTATCAGATGATTTGTTGGATTACTTCTTGTTTGAATTAAACAGAATATATGTTCAATTCTTGCTAGGAAATGTACATATCGAAAGCTTTGTAAGAATTTTATTTAATGCAGAATAGAATCTATGTTCAATTCTTTAACCAAAGAATAGAATCTGTTACATATCGAAATCTTTCTACGTACAAGAAATAAAAGATTTCTTGCTTTATAACTGTGTCATTTGAAAATGGTATTATGCTTCAGAGTTCAAATACTATTATCATTCCTCCTCCATAACTTCAACCATTTTATTTACTGATCAGGGTCTAACCAAACGTGCATCAAGTGAAAATGGAGAACCAAATAACACTAGAATTTAGATGCATAGTTTTTATTTGCATAACCTGTAGTAGCATCATTCTTCCGTTTCAAACAGCCTGACACCTTGTGTAGTGACCAACTAAAAAATTAAGGAACTTGTATAACCTCGTACTGATGAGAAATTCGGAGAGGAGATTGCTCTGAGACAGGCCTGCTCTCTGACCAAAGCTCCAGGTTGACAGTGCCAGAATCCCAGTGAACAAGACACTTGAATACCTCAATAACATTGAATCGATTGACCAGTGCCAAGCCAAGACATTTATCAACGAGCCTCCACTTACCTGATATGAAATTATTTCATTTTAAAAAGAACAATTATTATATGCTATTAACAAAAAACCAAACTTGGGAGAGCAAAAACAAAAAATAGATTCAGTTATATGATCAAAATATAGTAACAAAATGAAATAGAAACTACCCACCCCAAAGAAAATTGAGTGACACTTAGATAGTGTCACTTTGACTAGGTAAAAGGTAGGACCCTCACCACCCCACTTCTTAACATTTATTTAAATATCGCAAGACATAATGAGGTGAGTCTATGTGTTGTAAATATGTAGATTTGTGTTTTATTTATAATAAGTGTATCGGCTCATTACTCAGGTCTATTAGGTTTATAGTAGTCTATTTAAACAGTTTAGTGATTGTATTCGAGTGACTTTTGAAATAATATTCAGAAAATTATTCTCCAATTCTACATGGTATGTGTTCTACAATACATCAAAGCCACTCCAGGGAAGGGATTCTTGTTTAAAATAGGTGGAAGTCTAACAATGAAGGCCTACATTGATGCTAATTATGCAGGTTCAGTGAGTGATAGAAGATATACTTCAGGCTATCGTACTTTCTTGTGTAGGAACCTTGTTGCTTGGAGGAGTAAAACGAAAAATGCAGTGGCTCGATCAAGTGCTGAGGCAGAATTTAAAGCTATGTCACAAGGAATTTGAGTTATTGTGGATGAAAATTGTGCTCAAGGATTTGAAGATAAGGTGTGAAGGTCCTATGAAATTTTTTGTTACAATAAGTCGGCCATCAATATTGCGCATAATGTTGTTCAACATGACAGGACCAAACACATTGCGATAGACTGACATTTCATTAAGAGAAACTAGATAGTGAATTGATAGACTACAACAGCTGACAAATGTGTTATCTAAAAGGGCTTACCAACAGAACGATTCAATCAACTTACTTGCAAGATGGGAATGATAGACATCCATTCACCAGCTTGAAGGGAAGTATTGTAAATATGTAAATTTATGTTTTATTTATAATAAGTGTATCGGCTCATTAATCAGGTCCATTAGGTTTAGAGTAGTCTATTAAAAAGTTAAGTGATTGTACTCACGTGACTATTGAAATAATATCCAGAAAATTATTGTCTCAAGTACAATGACCATAAAAGTATATAAGACACATTTTGGCTTTCTCCTAATAAGTCAATCTTGATTCATTGAGTTAGCATGCTTATTCATTTATTTGTCTCGGTAGAAAAAGGATATAATGACCATTACCATTAGGAATAAGGTGTCCTTCGAAAATTTGCTCCCCACCATCTGGAAAGACTTCATGTGTCGATCCATCAATTGAAGTGAATGAGACAAAAGATTCTGACGGGTGCAAAAGACTGAATGTTGGGTGAACTCTTAAGCAGACCAACCTGCAGAACATATAAGGATGTACAGTAGATCAGTATCTAAATCAGCAAGAGTCATAGCATTTTCAGTAGAGGAAATAACAGAAAACAGGGATACATCAAAAATTGATGTAGTCACTAAAAATGTAAAAAAAAAAAAACTATTTAACTGGGTTCATTAGAGCCTCCACTTTCCACTAGAATCCCAAAGCTCACAAAAACAAACGTCATACAAATCAAATACAGTCATCTATATTTTGCTCTCCCAGATAAATTTCTTACTCTTATATTTGATTGTAGTTTCCAAAAGGGTACACCTATAATCTAGAAAAGCATGGGATTAGCAGTCATATGGATGCTTAGTAAGCTGTAGCTTGAACGAGTGTTAGAGCTATAAAAACCGAATCTCCTAGGATTAATTTTCAAATTTTAGTTATTATCATGATTTATTTCCCTATAGGAAAATCTGATCAGTATAAATAAGGGATAGTTCTTAGTCTTTTTAATCAAGTACATCAACCATAATAACAATTCAAAGGTTGTTTTCATTCTCTGTTCTTATTTAAAACCCTATAACTTCAACAATTATCAAAAATGACATATATAATGATATTATCATCAGGGTACAAGACAAGTTTCAAATAAAACCTTGAGAACCCTCCTGAACCAGCTCCGACGCTGCGTGCTATTATGCTAGAGTTTATTTGGATGGTGTTGGCAGCATTCTTTGGAAAATATATCTGTCGTTGAAGAACCAATCCTCCACCAATATCACCCTCTAATACCACGGATTCCTCCTCTCCAGCATGCTCAAGTTCTCGACTGCAAGGGACATGTTGAGTATCAAAATGTAACACGGAGAAAAGGTGGGGCAAGAATACAAGAACATGATAATAAAAGGGTATATACAAGGATTAAAGTGGCCTTTGGTGGCTCTTCAAAGGTAATGTTTCTCCCAATGAAGTCGTGCAGTACAAAGGAAGCTTACTTGATAATAGAATATTCCTCAGAACACCCGGCAGAACGATACTCTGTACCACTGTACTCCTCATATCCGCTGATTTCAATCCTGCTATGGAGCCATTGTGTTCCTAAAAACATATAGTTTATTGTAAGGAATAATAAAATGAGTATTATAAAAAATATAAATAATTCCATTCATGTGGCAAAAGGAGAAACACATCCATTTATTGTTACGACGATTCTGGACCAAGTCAACGAGTCTACAATTTATGAATGTGATAACTGTATGGATATACTGAAAACCACAGGAAATACAAGGGCTAGGGTGAGTAAAAGGAATTCTATAACTGTTACACTTCCATACTTACGACGAAGCCCTAACCATTTTATAGGTGCATATGGAGAACAGGATAAGTTAGATAAGGGAATTTCTGGAAAAAAATTGATATATTATTTAGAAGACTGATAATCATTCCAAGATCACTTTGACATTTCTTTTCATAAGTACTTGTTGAAAAGTTTATTCAAATTGGATATAAGTCACTGAGTATTATTATAAGTTCCTTGTAGCTGAGTGAGAAGAAAAAAATCGAAATGCTTAACTGTTGCACTGCATAAACCGTAAGTTATTTTTTATAAAAAAGATATGGAAAATTTTCAGGAATTTCTTGTACCTTTCCAAATATTTTATAAAATAAAATTAAATAAGGTGCACATGGATACTCAAATAATTAATTCACCTGAAGGAAAGTGTATCATGGAGATGATTCTACCCCCAATCCAGGGAACGATTTTAAGAAGCCACTCGCTACTTTTCAGTTCAATGGGAGTTCTTGAAAGCTCCATACCCTTAGGTCCAGAAACTTCGGCTTCTATATCAGGAATCTGAATTGCTTTTTCTGCAAAACATTCAGAAAATAGTAGCATAACTTGATACAGATTTGGCATTTGAACGATACTTGCATTGCATACACATTAGATACAACTCATAAGTAAAATGTAACACAATATGCAGAATACTACCAGTGCTTAATCTCCACTCTGCCCATGGAGAGGGGGCAGGAGAACTAAAACCATGCAATAAAATCTTGACTCTCAAGAGTGGGGAAAACCCATAAGCAAAGTAAAAATATGGATGGACAGTATAGCACAGAAATAGAATGGTGAATATCCAATCCAAGAATAATCTTTGATAGATGTTCTATTATATCTTTCAAAACCATGCTTATTTTCTAAAGATAAAGTAGAAAACACTATATCTATACCACAGGATAAAATATAGATCAGTAGGTAAAAGGATTTGAGCAAGCACATACCCAATCGTTCCTTGTATTGCTTCTCACTAGTAGATACCAGCGTTGACGCCTCCTCTTCCGAAGGCAAATTTACATGCAGAGCTTCCCCATCCACTCCCCATGTATCAAGCTGTTTGCAAAAACCAAATTGTATAAATATTAAGATCAAGTTCCCAGTAAATGATAGATTAATGACTAAATCAAGCACAATGTTTTACAGATACTATCTGTACACAACTTCATCTTCTGTATAATTTCCTCTTTGGAGAAATCACATACCATTGCACCCCCACCTAGTAATAATTGCATGTGGAGGCGGCGTTTAGGTCTTTTCCACGATCCTTCAGTTTTGTGCACACTCACAGTAACAACCGACGATTGAAGTTCAGCCACATAATGTGTTAATAAATAATTTCCTTTAGTGAATTCATATCCATCGCCGTCATCCTCGAATAGAAAACCTTCAGCTTTCCCTGTCAATGATTTAAATCTTATTCATATAATATTGAAGAGCAAGAAACTAATCTCAAGAGTAAAAACCTTATTAAAATATCAGTTATCAACTTATGGCATTCAAACATGCCAAGGTCTAATAAATGCGTGTACTTACCATATTCATCTAAAGCCACGAGAAGTGTCAATTCGTCTGAAGGATTAGCTTCTCCAACATGCTGAAGAGGGAGGCCCACAGGAATTATTGAGCCACCTTTCAAATATAAAGCTGGTAAATCCTGAAATGTCCCAAACAGAATACGAAATAAAATAAATGATTTTCTTATAAAGATAATAAAAGTAAAAACATATAATTGGCAGTACTGCTAAAATAAAATAAAAAACAAAATGAACAGAAATAAATACCGGATGCGAATCATTGAAATCAAATCGCAACCATGTTCCCTTTGGCAGAGTAATCTCCAACTTATCCAACCCCTGATTGCGTGTGGTGCTGATCAAGATACAAATAAGACATTAAATCAGCACAACTTGTGAGATTAGGTAATAAATGAGAGAAAACAATACTCTTCCATTTTTAAATTTTCCTCTATAATGCCAAATGGACATTTTCGGATGAGGTGTTTCAACTTAAGTACAAAAAAAGGCAGAAACCAATAGAATATGCCAATATATCTCGAGTTTTAACAAAAAATAGAAAAGCTTGATTTTAGAGTAGAATATGCCAATACTTCCTATCATTCCCCCTTTCACAATGACTACAAGATATATAAAAAAAATCTACTAAAATGCATAAAAGCATCCGGAAAACCAGACTAATTCGTGCAAAGACACCTCTCAAAATATAATAGTGTGGTCTAGATTGACAGAGTAAGCAAGTAGAATAACCTTGCATACACTAAAACCGGACCGAGCAAAAACGAATTTTCAAGTTTCCTCAAGCTAGGATCTTTTGGATCTGCAAAAGCATAAAATAAAATTAAGATGTATAAAAGCAAAATTCAAATAACATTAATGAAACCAAAGACACTAGAAGTAATCAACAGAACAAGAACCCACCAGCAAAGAAAGTAGGGGTTGCCACTGGAGTGCCCCTTGTATGTGCAAAATAAAAAAGTGTGTAGATAAGGGGGATAAGGCGGTAGCGCCTCTTCAATGCCAATCGGCAAACTTCTTCACACTAAAAATTAGAGCTTAATCAGTGATGCACAGTTTTAGCATTGGTAACTGAAATTACATAACACCATTTCGTTAAGAAGGAAAAAGAATCATAAGGACAGTAAGTTGTCGTGTCCCTGTCATTCATCAGACAAACTTGTCATTGGCTCTCATCTGAGTGCTAGGGTCACACTGTAAAGAATTAAAGGGTTTTCTATTAAAGAAACACACCATTCGCTCAAAATTTACTCAGAAGGCACATATGATTTTATGCTCTAGATATCTTAAATGAGATAAAAGAATATACAGTAATTATCAAGTTCCACTTAAATTCCAGTTTTTTGGGAGGGGATGGGGGATCTGCAAAACAAGTTTGAAAATTGACAGTAAATACGTTCAGAACCTATACGTAACACCAGAACCTAAAGCATTGAATGAAATATAATAAGATTATTTACGTATTTTTTCATTAACTAAAAATTATTAACCTGATGCCAACCTAATGATTAAAATCAAATATACAACCCTTCATGAATCAAATATACAACCCTTCATATATATATATACAAGACATGCAATTTCATCTTGAAATTTACATAAATGTCCAACATATGACAAGTTGGAAACTATTATAATGATAGATTTAATGCAGCCAAAGTAGATCCAACCTCTTCCCCAAAGGACCAGGGTTCATGGTCAGTGGTTCCAGCTTCAGAATGCCCTCGACAAAAGGGAAACAAGGAACCTACACCCATCCACCTTCCAAAAAGCCTCGGTGTTGCATTGCCAGCAAACCCACCAATATCGGGACCTGAAAGTGGCTGACCACTGAGTCCCTGAAACAAAGAATGCATTAATGCAAGTTATGAAGAAAAATTGAAAATGTATTTAATGTGACCGTATAGTCAAAAATTATGAACACATGTGAAAAAATAACTTTTTCCTTGAAGATAAAAAAAAACAATCCAGCTCTCGTTGCATATAGTTCTAAGTAGGAAACTAACAATAAGATCCGGTGCCAATAGCATCATAAGAATAAATCATAACCATGACTCAAAGAAAATTTGGAAAACATTGTCAATTTAGTCCGTGACATTAGCCAATGTAGCCTATGTAACTGCAAGTTGCAGCCATCTTGTTTTATGAGGATACAGCAATGTGCAGTTAATTAAAGGTATTATTCTTTATTAGGGTAACTAATGAGCATAACCAGTTATATCCAACTAGACATACACTGTGTCCAAAGTACCAGAAATATGAATACAAAATGTGTGTTATATAGGATGTGACAAGGAAAGAATTACAAATACTTAAATCATGCTTCACAAAATGTTGCAGAACTCAATGGTGCCAAGAGCATATCAAATGACAACGTTGTTCAAGGGAAGTAGCATTCATGCTCCTAAGATCCATACCAGCTGAAGTACCATGGAGATACTCATATGAAGATGCTCCCAGGTTGAAAGATTATCTCCAGTCCATGTTGCAGCATACCTTTGGCTGCCACTAAATCCAGCTCTGGTGAGAACAAAAGGACGCTTATCTTCATTAGCTAGTTTCATCCCTTCATAGGTCGATCTTGCCATCAGCATACCATACACCTATAGTGAAAAGTCATAATAAACAACAACAACAACAACAACAATAATAATAACAACAACAACAACAATAATAATAATAATAATAACAACAACAACAACAACAACAACAATAATAATAATAATAATAATAATAATAATAACAATAATAATAATAAAAGTACAGAGCGCATGACACTACAGGATAAGACATAAAATAACTCAACTATAAATTTATAAACTAACATCAGAATCAAGTCACACAACAGTATCGTATTTACATAATCAAAGTGCATCCCACTTGTAAGCATTGTCCACAAGTTTATGGCAAATTGATATGTGACTTCAAAATCATAATAAAGGACAAAGAATATTACATTATGATAAAAAGAATGATTCTGACAACCTCCAAGTTCACCATCTCCTCTATGAACATTGCTCTCGGGCATTGTTTTCGTTACAACCTAGAAAAGAAATGAATTTAAGAAGATTGAAATGGGAAAAATCAAGATCTCAAACAGTGAGACTTGAAACATATATTGTTTCATATTAAGAGAAAAGAAACCAATGAGATCATAATTACCTTAAATACAGCTGGTTCGTTCATATCATTCCATATACCATCGACACCATTGGAAACATAGTCTTTAACCAAATTCGCCCACCATGCACGAACTTTTGACTGTGTATAGTCAGGGAAGACACAAGGTCCAGGCCACACGTCCCCTGAGAATGGATATAGAGTTCAGCGCATCACCAAAATGACAAAAGTAACAGAAGTACATAATGTGAAGAAGTATTAATGTACAAAGCAAACTTACCAACAAAAGGTGTTCCATCTGCCTTTTGGACCCAAACATCATTTTCAGAACCACTGTCATATATAAAATAGCCCTTTTCCTGCTTGATCCCAGGATCAAGCATCCAAATAGCTTTGAAACCACTATAATGGAGATCTTTCACTAAAGACTTGGGATCCCTAAAACGCTCCTGAAAGATAGCATAATACTTCACTTGAACAATTCATACAAGAAAACTAGGCAATACATCACTAACTTATGAGTTGCAGACTACACATACTCATCACTTGAACAATTCACGTGCATGACTAAAAATACCTTATGTGAAAATCAATACAATGAACTGTAAATCAGATTACTGATTGTGGAGGAAAAGCATGCCTTGTCAAAGGTAAAACAACGAAAACCATCCATGTAATCGATATCCATCCATATCACATCACAAGGTATGCTCTTTTCCCGAAATGTTTTTGCAACCTGCAAATGTTAAATTGTTAACAGAATAACAGGTAAATAAAATATGAAGCATTCTTTTGCAAAACTGACAAAGCAATAGACAGTCAGAATATTCAAAACTAAAAGAAGGAAAACATGGGTAAAAAGTCACTGCCGATAATCCATGATACCCCGAAATAATTTTGTAAAATATGTACCAAACATGAGAATGTTATATTCCCTATCGCACTCTCCAAAAACAAACACTACAGGTTTAGTATGAGATCTGAAAGTTATTCAAGATTCAGGACAATGTGCTGTCCATGTTTTATAGCACATACACAACTTTCGTATTCAATTATAGTGTATTATTTAGTGTATTATTTAAACAGTATTAAGATATGCCGGCATCCTGGATTCCCATATCTACTGAAAGGTATACCCAATAATGGAAACATTTGACATCATGCCAATATCCATCCATATTCTTCTACTTAAATATCATCTTGGTCAATAATAACAAGCATTGACACACTATGTTCACAACAAAAAACCCCAAACGTCTTGCATATTAAAATGCTCGCACACAGCACACCAGATAGATCTTAAAAGGGCGTCCTTTTCTCTTATCCAAACAAATAACAAAGGGAAAAAAGACAATAAGAACAGCCAACAGCATCTATTGGGAGAGAGTAGGAGTAGCACGAAGTACCTCCAGAACTCTCTGATCAGATATATAGCTCCAACGGCATTGTTGATAGCCTAGAGACCACTTTGGGGGCATAAACACAGTTCCTGATGATAAAAGAATCTGTAAGGAAGTATCTTTCACCACCAAAATAAAGTAAATGATGATGCTGAAAAGTGTTGTACAGAATAATCTTCACATCTAATACATGCATGGAACTTTAACTTAAAATTTCCCTTTTCTTGAATCTTAAGGTAAAAACATCCTGAATCATATTCACACAAAAATAGTTAAGCAATTCAGACATAGAAGATAACAGTACACAGAGCTCATTGCATGTTATCTCGATTTGAATTTTACATAAATAAGTATAGTATTATCAATGATGCCTTCATTTTCAAACATGTACTTGATTAGCTTCTAGTTTAATAAAAGCATAAAGCATACTATACTACAAATGTTTGTGTATGCATACAACATATCAAAATGTGTATCATATGAATCCTGATTTCATGTGGGTCAACTTTAGGTATTAGGTTCTTCTAGTGATGTGAACTACACTCATCAACCATAGATGGACTTCAGTTTTCCCAAACACAAAAAAAATGCAAAACATCGTATGTGAAGTTATATTATTTATAATTGAAGTCTTTGTTTAGAAAATTACCAATTGCTTTTGATAGAGATATCAAAACTTCCGTAGGAGACGCGAAAGGACCAAATGTAATGACAGGATATGAGGATGGGGAAATGAGACGTATTGTTGATTCTTTCCTCAAATCTATCTGCTCGAGCACAGCAAAAGACCATCAAACAGATCATTATATTATCATTATAAAGCACATATGTGATATGTCTCTTTGAAGTTAACCACAATAAATGAATAAAGTTAAATGTAATAGCACCTCACAGCGCCTTGTAGTTTCAGCAAGAATTCCTAGGGCATCGCCATTTGGAAGGACAGCTAACACCCACGGATGTGATTGGTATAAGGATGTAGTTCCAGGACCATAACCCCATGCATCAGTGTTCCATGTGAAAACCTTAAAACAAAATTATAACTAATGAGCCCATAGATAATAAGAAAATCTCTTTGAAACTAAAAATTCCATATAGCTCTTACTTACTCTTTTGCCTGTCCTCTCAAGTTGTCCACTAACCTCTCCAGTTCCATAGAGGGAGGTACCTAGAGGTAGCTGGTTCAGAAACAAATTCAATTAACTTTTGAAAGCATGTAAAATTGAATGGCATAAGCAGAAAAATTAAACCAGGACAAAAATTAAAAGAGAATAAAAAGATAAATAAACAATACAATAGGCTAAAAGGGAGCCAACATTAAGAGGTTGTTAGGATTGCCTTATTAGAACTTTATCTATTAGTATAAGCACTCGTGCGACTGTTTATGACATGTCCAAAAGTTGTTTTTAGCTTATTTCTGTAAACTCTAAGATAGGTTATGAAAAAAAACTTATAGCTTATACGAAAACCATTTGATTTTATCATATCTTATGTTACAGGAATAGCCTATACATAAGCATGTATATAATAAACACTTTTGCTAACCGTGTTTGACTAAGTTGTTTATCCAAACATTATCTTATACGATGATAACCAAAAAAAGCAACTGACCTCAAGTTGAACAATCTGCTGCTCAAGAAGGCACTCAAAAGTAGGGGTATATGAAGGAACCTTGTGATTGTGAGTAGTGATGGGAGTTTCTCTATCTCTGCTGTTAACAAAAGAAACACTAGGATACGCTGCTTCTCTATCATCTACAGAACAATCAAATCGAAACACTCCATCATCCAATATAGGCTCAAAAATCATATTCCCTGATCTCACATCACTGCTACTACTACTACCACTAACTTGTCCTTCGTAATTAGCCATTTTGAATATAAGCTTCTCGCGAAATCTTTTTCTTCTGCAAGTCAAAAATAGCACAAACACAAGTAATTGCCATGCAAACCAAAAAAAAAATTGATGATCGTGAAAACGCTTTTACTAATATGAAAGAAAAAAAATTCAGAAAACAATAATAAAGCAAAATCAATTGAAATTGATGAATAAGATATGGAAGCTTGAACAAAGTAAAATCCGATCGACCGGTGATTGAAGCATGCAAGGACAGAATAGGAATTTCAAAGACAGAGGTAGCATTGCAAAAGGACCTGTAACTGTGACGTGGAGAAATCAAAGAAGGAACCTGAGAGTGATTATTGAAGAGTTCCGATGATGAGGAAACGGAGACAACAACGGTGGTGAAAATGGAATCGCTCCTCCGGCTTTGACGATGCTGTAACTGCAACTCAACGGTGGTAGTAATGCTTCTTCCATCGTGTTTTGTGTTTGTTGACTCTATTTATATCATTTTTTATTTTTCAATAACTGTTTTTTTTATTCGATTCCATAAATTATTAGTAGTGTTGTTGTGGACTTGAGTGGAAGAAAAAGAGAAAAGTAAAAGAGAGTGGAGGAATCGATTCTATTCGGACATGAGATACTATTTTTAACGGGTCTTGCAGAGATAACACGCGATACTCCTACTTTTGTTTTATATCTGTAATTATGTTCACAAGTGTTCCATCTACATGGACTATAAAATTAACTATGGATCAATTAATTATTGATACTCATTTTTTTTTATAAAAATTACGGATAGTCATTTTTTTTATTATAAGAGAAAATAAAAAAAATATCAAAAATCATTATATTTATTCATGTTTTTAATTTTGTGATTATTTTTATATTTATAAAAAACTCTTAAATATCAAATACTCAATAATAATATGAAAAGGACAAATATCTTAAAAAATTGTATAAAAGTAACTTAAACAATAAATATATCTTAAAAATAATAACTTTTTCTAATATATCGAATACAAAATCTTTTATATATAGGACCAGAGAGTATATGTTAAATGATTTCATTTAAAAATATAAGTTAAATTTATTAAATTATCATATTTATATTTATTGAAAAAAATCGGTCATTTTACTTTAATGTAAAATTATATATTTTTAATTAACTTAAAATATGTTATGTATAGTTGCAAAAATTTGATGTCTAATTTTATAATAGTTATGAGATAGAATAATATGTTGTGATATAAGTGGTAGGACATCAAATATTCCAAAGGCCCTACAACATTCTTGTGTAGCAGAACATGAACAAATTGCTATTTTCTTACATTTTACAATTGACATCAATGAGACAGATTGAAAATGGTTCTTGTCTTTACCCTCTGTATTTTCCATTACATCAAATGCAAACTTAGTCTTTACCTACTCCAGCAAATCGATGTGGACCAGGAAATAGCTTTCCTATCCTAAGCCATGTGTTCACTCCTCCACCAACACCCACAAACACACCAAATCCTAGAAGTATGGATCTTGTATTGAAGTGTTTATCCCTATATGAACCTTTGATAAGCTCTTTCCTCTCCTGAATATGAGTAACCAATAAATTAGGTGCTCGTCAGATTCAAAATTCAATTTAGCATTTGATGAATAGCTCAATTGGTTACAAACTGACAATTAAAATCCCACAATCAGCAATTAATGAAACTACCACAGAATAAAACGTTTGTACTAAGTTTTGAAAAAGAAAAAAGTATACAAAGGCTGAATGTCTCATCTAATGATAAAAAAAATCAGGGTCTAGTTTTGAAACAGAAAAGTCCATTACATCACCCTGCAACATCCTATCATGATGTTTTGATAATGGCTCTCAATCTCTTATTGAAAATGCATAGAACTTATCACAAATCCACAAATTTACAAGAGAGTAAGTATCATTTCAATTGTGTTAATTTTGATTAAAATAAAAACAGATAAGTGTTATGTAGAGACATACACAGCTGAAGCACAAACGTACAAGTGGACATCGAATATGACATTGACACAGACAAAGACACAAACACGTATAGAAACATGTGACGGACACTAGACACACTTTCAATCCAAAGAATTGGTGGTACATTTTTCCTTGTGAATCAATTAATTCCTCTAATATTCATTATACTATAAATCAAGCATACAATAATGCAGGAGTAGCTACCTCAGTAAGTTGTTGAATTTTGAGTTCCAGCGGAGATGATGGTGAAAATTTAACTTGTTTACTATCTGGTGTAACTAGGACAAATTTAATTTGTTTCTTGAGTTCATTAATCTCATTCTGAGTAGTTCTGACTCGACATCATTGACACCCTAAATAACCAGCATAAAGTGTATAGAAGAACAATTCTATACCACTAAGACGAATAAACCAATATAATAGTTAGATGATGAAGTTATATATAAATATATTTAACAAAAAATCATTTGTTTAAATAAAATAATTTTAAATTAAAAAGTTTCTTAAATTACTACCTTGATTTCTGAAATAGAAGGGAATGATTTTTCTAATGAAAGTGACAACATTGTAAATAAATTAATACTTAATAAAAATATAATTTTTTCTCTCTTTTATATTTATACATTTAACTTAATTTAGGTAAAATAATTAAATATGTAAATTATTTCCTCAGATTTTAAATATAAAAAGTTAAATTACTCACTTATTCTTCTAATTATTTTTAAGTTTTATTTTAATTTTTTAAATTTTGTTCATTTTATTTTAGTTCATTAAATTACAAATGATATACAATTTAATCCTTCAAATAAGTTATAAATATCGAATATTTTAATCTTTATATTTGAACATTTAAATTTTACTTTTTGTAAAATAAAAACATAAATTTTAATGTCTACAAAATTATTATGCAGATAATTTTAGTCTAGACTCTTAATTAAACATATATTTTTGAATATTTTTTTTCAATATATTTGCAATAATATAAAAAAGTTCCTCTAGAAATCTGTTAATAACAGCCGCGATTAAAACAGTTGCGATTAAAACGGTTGATAAAAGCACATTGTAGTCACTAAAAGTCAAAGAAATTTCTTCGAAAGTAAAAATTTATACTGATTCAAAATATATTTAACTCTTTTTATAGTCATTAAACAATATTCACTATAAAAAACATTTTAAAAAAGTTAACAAACTATATTCTTAAAACAAATTTACCAAACAAGATTTTTATTTTTTTATAAATATATTCTTTTTTTTTAATTTCTACATCAACTTGCCACTTTGAAAGAAAAAAAAAATACCAGAATGTCTTACTTTTATAATTTAATAGATTATCGCAAGCCCGGCTAACGACCAACTAAAAGAAATTTCTTGAAAATTCAATTGAAGGTCGCATGTACTGGGCTTAATTTTTTTTTTCTTCTCATTTTTGTAATTAGAAAATTATTTATTTTGTTAACAATTTCTTCCTATTTTTTCTCCAGATCAAATTAATAAAAATAATTTTAAAGTAAATTGTATTATAAATTTCAAAGTAAATACATTAAAATGGAAGAAAAAATACATCAAATTTGAGTAGAGGTGTCAGCAACGTTTGGACAATGTTTCATAGTATGATCAGAGACCTGACATAATCCACATTTTCTTGGTGTTATAGTGTCCATTTCTGTTATAATGCATTTGTTCTTTGGGCGATCTTTCTTGACTTTCTACATTAGAGGATTGTGACGTACCTTATCACCTTCATGTTCTGCCATATATCCTTTGTTTAATATGGGTTTGAATGTTTCGTCATAAATTTTTAGTACCATTTCCATCTTGTACACATCAGGTATAAGACTCCAATAATCATATTTGATGATATAACATGCTGCTGTCACATGTGAACAATGCATATGTATAGCTTGATATTTTCCACAATCGCACCACTTGTTAGGAAGGTTTACACTGAAATGACCAATTGGTCGCCCTTCTCTTGGATTTACCATCTCGTGTACCATGAAAGTATAGTTGCTCCGATCAAAACAATCGACTTTATGACTATTGGATTTATGTATTTCGAATTTCATAAAATTTATGCATTTTTTTGTGTATACCTAACCAGAAGCTAAAATTGATGCGTGTAGTTTTCCCATGGTTGGAAACAGTGTCCCTGTCTTCTAATAAATCGATTGAACCAAAGCAGTGATCGGAAGGTTGCACGTGCCTTTTAAAAACTCCACAAGATTGGTTGTCATCTAACCACAACGGCTACCTCCATAAGATGCTCAAATCCAATTTTCTCGCGGTATGTTGTCTAACCATTTCAAAGCCTACAGGTTGATTATGCCAATTTATCTGCGGTATTATCGATATATAGGCTCATTAATTGAGTAACTTGTATTGACACAATAGACAATGCATTATTACACTAATTATAAAAAGTAACAATGAAATTACTAAAAATTACACTAATTATAAAACGTAAAAACTTTTTTATTTAATGCATTATCCTCGAATTCCCTTGCAAAATTTTGTGAAATATATCGGATGCATAACACATGCTTTGACGGAGGATCTTGCCACCCATTATTTGGATTATTATAAGCACTCGTAATGAATTTGTGTTTATCTGAAATCAAACAAATGTTGGCTTGTCGAGTGACGTATTTTCTCAAATTTCTCAAAAAGAAACTTAAACTTTCTCTTGTCTCACCTTTTACAAGAGCATAAGCAATAGAAATTACATTGTCGTCCTCATCTTGCGCAACTGCTACCAATAGAGTCCCCTTGTACTTGTCGTACAACCAAGTCTCATCAATTTGTAGTTGTACAATGGGTTTGCATAATTTAAACGCATATATGCACGGAACGAAAGTCCATTCTCATGATAAGTTGGGATAGTTTCCATTTCAATTTTTGTTTCTGGAGCAAACATTTGCATAACCAATAATCGTGGGAGTTGATTGTAAGACTCTTCTCAATTGGCATAATTTGTTCGATCACTTTATTTTTTCCCATCCAAGCCTTTCTATAACTTATTGCGTAATTGTGCAAAGCCTGGATCTGAGCAATAATGACCTTCACTTTGATCGAATGGTCCACTTTTAGAACTTGCATTACACTTGTACATATCATGTTAGAATCAAGCTATCTTGTGACAATGCAAAATTTGTGCATGTATGGGGCGCATTCAATTTACCAATCACCCACAATTCACTCTTTTTGCGTTTTGAAGCTTTGCATCTAAACAAACAATTTGGACTTGAACAATTAATAACATACCTTTCTAAATATGATTTTTGTACCATAAAATTCAATAATTGTTTTAAATGGTAACGTTTGATTGCATGTATGCATCCATCCTTGTTTTGAAACTTCATTCCAACTGCAAGAGTTCCATCTACTGTTGGGACTTCGTCAATGAACATGTGATCAAATTCACTCAATTGCTTTGCAGTATCTAAATTGATGTTCTTTGGGTGAAGTGGTGGATCGAATACAGGTAGGATAGGTTGATCTTCTACTTCCATATATTCGTCAACATCAATGTCGTCGTCAAAATCACCAGATGATTCATCGAAGTATGTTTCATCCTCTTTACTATAATTGTCTAATTCTTCCTCGTTGATATTATATAAGACACTAAGTGGAAGATCACATTGTGGACTTGGTGAAAGAGTTCATGACGGAGTTAAAAACTTTTCGGATGAGTTTGTTCAATTTGGCTAGAGTATGGTTCATAGTGTTGTGATAGAGAATATAAGTCAGGTTGATAAGGGCTGTTTTGATCGAAAGATAGGATGTAGTTGGGATTGGGCATGTTTGAGGTTGATGGTTGAGCAATGTTTGTAGGACCATTAAATGTAACACATAACTCGATGGTGCCGAGTTGTGACCATTGTGCCTAAACATCAAACATCAGTTGAACATCTTCGTCGTCATAAACCTTCATCAGTTCAAACTTTGTTGTATTTTCACCAAAGAAGACAAGGTGTCAATAAACTATATATATATATCAGTTATCGTGACTTTGTAGTCGAGCTATAACTTTGTTTAATAACATTCTTTAGACGAGCAAGGTTGCTTCCAAAATATACTTTGAACGCCTTTATGTAATCACTTACAAATATTTTACCTTCAACTCCGTTGAGAATTGAACCATTGTAATAAACAATAATACAAATGACTTGTTGAACAGTCATGATTAAGTAATTGATTAATTATGAAATGTTAGAAGGTATGGTGAGATAGAAGGTGTGATGAGATAGTGTAATCTAGTTTTCTATTTATACAAGGTAGTAAGGATTCATAATTTTGAACTGCACCATCCACAGTCGTTGATAAATTAAATTGGAAGGTCAAGATTAAATAGGTAATAGACCAATTTGATTGGTCCAAATAAAATAACAAGGATTCATAATTTTGAACTGCACCATCCACACCCGTTGATAAATTAAATTGAAAGGTCAAGATTAAATAGGTAATAGACCAATTTGATTGGTCCAAATAAAATAGCAAGGATTGAAACTGCGCCACCATCCACAGCCATCGATAAAATGAAATCAACAGCCCGAATTCATGAAGGCAGAGATTGCAACCCAAGATTGCGACTTCCCTAAGGATTCGTAAGCTGGGGATGTGGTGTCCCTAAGAGTTCTCTGTATGGGGATGCTACTTCCCTAAGGGTTCGCTGTCAAGGGATGTGATATCCCTAAAAGTTCGTAGGTTGGGGAAGCGACTCCTTTATAAGCACATCAATCCAACGTTTTCAATCAGACTTTCTATGACGTTTTCAATCTAAATTTCTTATCACATAGCTGAAAACATTCTTTTCATATGTCAATTTTATTTTGTTTATTTTGAAAACTTTAAAAAACAATATGATTGAAAATAAATTATATTAACTAAAACGAAAAATTAAAAATATACTTTCAATAATATAATAAAGAAAAAGTGTTGGTACACGTCTGAAGAAAAAGTAAGAAAAAAACATTGAGATCCAATAATAATTAAGAGACTATTTTTAAGGTGTAATTTTTTATTGTTTAAGTTTTACACTTTTGTTTTAAATATTTATCTATTTAATACTATTAAAAACTATTTAATATCTCACATTTTTCAATAATCAAATATAAATAAAAGTAATTAAAAAGTTAAAACAATTGATGAGTACTTTAGTTTTAACTTTTTTTTCTTTTGTTATTTTCTCTTATAAATAAAACAAAAAATACTAGTTTGTTTTAAGATGTTCTAATCTTCTTTTCTTTTATTGTGAGGTCAATGTACTGTCTTTTCTTTTTAATTATTAGGTTTACTAATCTGCAAATCAGTGCATTGCAATCCATTAACGATCAGTTCGAAAAAAAATAACAAACCATCTAATTCATCCATTATTATAATTTCAATGGATGGATATCCATCGATTTATTTATTATGAGCATTTTAACAAACTAATTATATATTTTTTTTTGTAAGGAATTACATTCTTTTTACTATTTATAAAAAATATTATATATTATTATAAAATACTATATTTGCTTTTAACGGTAAAATCAGGTTTTTTTCTTTTAATTTAAAAAATAGTTTTTTTATATTAACTTATAAATTTGAATTCTATCTCTACTAATTTTGACCATTAAATTGACACTCCAATACATTGTCTAATGCCATGCACACACGTCAGTACCAAAAAATTTCAATAGAAATTACAAAAAAATAAAAAAAAAAATTGCATAGACACAAACTTAAAATCCCAAACCATCAAAGAAAAAAATGCAAAAAGAATTATAATATTATATGAGCACAACTTTTTCTTGTCCTTCTATACCATGAAGATGTTCACTAATTCTGTCACGCCCACTTTGAAACCACACATGATGAGATTCCCAATCCAATGAAACATCTTCTCTCAAATAGGGACTAATAACTATTTGCTCGAGTTTGTGAGCACATTTTAGTACATTCATAACAAACTCAATTTCTAACCAATCGCCAATACAACCTCCCAATTCAATAACCTTTAGCTCCTCGTGAGAGAATATTTCAACATCTCTAATATCTTTTTGACTTTTAAATAACTCCAAATGTAGAAACTGACAAATAAAATCATAACAGGAACATATTACAAGCTGGCAAACATGTACTAATGAATGCAAATCAAAATATCTACAAAAATTATCCAAACCAATATAAAAACTTTGTATAATTATGCAATTATGCAAACCAATAAAATACTTCAAAGGAAGAGTTGAAGCTACTTAGAAAAACCAAATCAAAAGTTATATTTGGAAAGATAATAAGTGGCCAAGTGCAACAAGCTCAAATTAATTCTGAATAAAATCAAATCAAGAGTTAGATTTGGAAAGATAATGGATGGTTAAGTGCAATAAGCTCAAATTAATTATGAATATAAATATGTTGAAATGTATGTGGTTTTAACTATATGATCTACTAGGTCAAAAATGTATATTTATCAATGAAACTATGTAACAAAATCCAATGACGACCATAAAAATTGAAAAGTAAAACGTATTTATTAACCATGTTCACTAACCATGACTGAAAGTTTCTGCAAAAAAGGGGCAGCTTGAAGCATGTTTAAAATCCACAAAGGATCATACTCCACATCATTTAAGATGTCCGAGTCCAACGTAATGTCGAGCTTCAACTCTTTAAGATGTTTGAGAGGTTGAGTTATTTTTAAGGAAGTTGTAACCTAAAAAAAAAACATGTAAGATTCGAAAGACATAAATGTAAGAAAAAAATAAAAATCACTCTCCCAACACTTTATGACTAACCATCGAAAATGTGGTCACATGCATAGCCTCAAGTTCAGGAAAAGTTGCACATAGACCAACAAATGCATTAAGATCTCCTTTGAGTGAAATGGAGAATTCAATGCTCTTTAACACAGGGGTATTAATGTTCAGGGTATCCAAACCATGTCCATCATACTCCAATGAAGTGAGGTTAAGACAATCCACTAAAATCAAGTTTACATCATCTTGAACCTTGAAATCAGCATTATCGAAGAATTTGTGGGATACAACATAGCACGCTACAACCTTGAGATGACATAATGATGAACTTACTATCTTTAACATTGATGATTTGACCTCACAGAAACTTAAGCAAAGCTCTTCAAGTTGTCGACACTTAGATAACAGACTTTCAATGAACATTGCATCCACTTTTGAACTTTCGAGTGAAATAGATCTCAAATTTTTGAATGGAATAAAATCACAGTTGGTGGGATGACAAACAACACAATTTTGAAGACACAAATTCTTTAGAGTTGAAGCATTAGTCACTGAAAATAAGTCAAAGTCAAATTTATAACGTTTACGTTGAGTAGTGTCGTGTGCATAAGGCTTTCCTAGAAAGAGTAGATCAATTCTTCCAACTCCCATTGAAATTGCAAATCTTATCCATTGATCAATACTTTTGCTTTGTTCACGTTTTAAATAGAAGTTCACCAGGAACGAATCGATCATTGTGCCCTGAAAATTCTTGACAAATTGATCTACTCGTTTTACAAATTCATCCCTACTCATATCCAAATTGAGGCGTCTCTCCACAGTAGAACTACTAGGGACATCAATGAGATACCCGATTTCAAGTAGTTCATTCTCGCTTCCAAGCATACTGTGGATATCAAAGTAGAGATCTCTCTTTGGAGCCCAAAGCTTGCAATCCATTTTATCAAGCGAAGAATTTGAAATTAGTGGCAATGCACCTGAAATACATACACAAAGTTTAATAATTGTAATGAAAGGGTGCAAAGCGAAGAAGAAATTTCTAATCCTAGTGAAGATATTAGTAATCTTGCAAAAAATAAACAAAATTAATATGTTCAAAATAAGAGAACAAAATTTGGTAAGGATGAATAGAAAAGAACCAGAATTAAAGGATTGAGAAAGAAGGAAGGGAAGATCGGTGGTCTTGGGTGATGGATGGTTTTGGGGTTTTGGAGTTTTGGGCGAACGAGGAATAGTAAGAGACTATAAAGGTGAGCGGGCGTATTGGCTGCAACAAGAAACCTATTTATAAGGTTTTTAGTTTTAGAAACCAGAGAAGACTGGTTACAAATTTAAAATAAAAAAAAGCAATTTCAACTCAATCTTAAACCAAGATGTGGATTTTTTTTCAATATATATATTTTTTTTAATACCAAATTACCTCCACTCTTTTAGTGTTATATATCAGATTATTCTATTTTTTTAGCCTAATAGGAGGTTGTTGGCACATGTGCGATTGGCTCAAGTCCAATGCGACCTCGCACTAGGGTTTAAAAAGTTTTTTTTTTTCTATTTTAATGATTATTATATGAATTTAATATATTAATAAATAATTAAATTAATAAATAATTATAATAAATAATACATTTTCTTTGGACAATGTTTCTTAGTATAATTAAAAGTTTAATAATTTTTTCCCGGAGGTCGCTGGCCGGTGATGTGACATCGCACTAGGGTTTAGAAAGTTTTTTTCTTCATTTTAATGGTTATAATATGAATTTAATATATTAATAAATAAATAAAATTATAAATAATTATAATAAAAATACATTAATAAATAATAATAATAATAATACATTAACAAATAATAACAATAAATAATAATAATTAACTATTTTATTATTATTATTATTATTAAAAATGATTATAATAAATAATACATTAATAAATAATAATAATAATAATAATAATATTTATTATTATTATTATTATTATTATTATTATTTTCTAGTATGACCAGATATCCGACATAATCTATATTTTCTTTGTACTCTTTCTATAGTGTTCATTTATGTTCTAATGGCGACCTCTCACTACAAGAAAACACTTCCTTTGTGGCCAACTTTAAAAATATTTTGTGGCCGAAAAAAACTCTTATAAATTACTTACTGAAAAAGCACTTACAAATACTAAAATTCAAATTGGTCGTAATTTGTGGCTGAAAAAGGATTACAATTTTAACTGAATTATGTGGTTGTTTAAGCCCTCACAAAATCACAATGTTGTCATTTTGGGAGGGTTTAGGCTGCCACAAAATTCAACTGAAATTGTAGTCATTTGTGAGGAATTTTTCAGCCACAAAAATCAGTTATTTGTGAGGGTAAAGGCTGCCACAAAGATAAGTCATTTGTGGCCACCCAGGCCGCCACAAAATCAGTATATCGTTGCACTTTTTGGCTGCAAAGGCCGCCACGTATATCCATTGTACCGTTGCCCGTTGTGACTGCTTAGGCCGCCACAAATTCCTTCATTTCTGACCATAAAAGCCGCCATAAAATTTAATCATACTGTTGGATTTTGTGGCTGCTTTGGTCGCCACAAAGGATCAAAAAAATTATATTAATATCATTCCCTTATCATTTTTTATCTCTATCTTCTCTCTAAATTTTCTTTCTAAATTTTCTCTCCACTTTCTCTCTACAAAAAACATTTTTCCAAGTTTTTTCTCTACTTTGTATCTTGAATTTTGGTAAGTTTATATTATTTATTTAGTTTTTTTAATTTTATTTTTTATTTGAAGTTATTTATTTAATGAGTATTATTTAATTTTTATTTTGACAGTGATGATATTGTGTTTACTTCAAAGAGTTCTCAATTGTGTGAAAGCTTCAAGTCAGACACAACCCGACATCAAGTTAATATTTTATACATTTTAAATGTAGATTAGTAAAATATGTGATATTATAAATATTATTTTTATATTATTTTTAAAATATATATAAAGCTCGTCATTCAAAATGTTAGTATATATTTGTTTAAAAAAAATAGAAATTATGTTGTTTACATAATATAATATTTGAAACACATGTAAAACTTATTGATTTTAATAAAACTATTTTTTTAAAAATATTATTAAAATTGATGATATTAATATTTGTTGTTTGTCATTAAAAAGAGTTGTAGTTGAGTTCGTACTAAAAATTTATATACTTTAACAATCTCTATTTTTGTTTATATATAATGACTTATTTTATGAAAAAATTCATTAAACATCATTTAAAATTTTATTTTGGTTTATATATTTATAGTCTCTATAATGATTTATTATATTGTTTGTAAATGCTCCCCTAATTGACATATAAAGTATGTCATAATTTATATATAATGCTTTTGAAAAATAAAACAATTTATATATAAAACATCGATATATATATATATATATATATATATATATATATATATATATATATATGGATATAGACCGTAGTTTGATGTATGATAGAAATTTTCCTAGAATGAAGGCTCTTAAACAACATTGAAGACTTTCTCAATTTTGCGAGAGTGTAGAAATTTGTCGAATATGAAGGGGGATGACATGTCCATGTTGTTTATGTCAATGTAGACGGTTTAAGAGTGAAGATGAAATAAGAGTGCATTTATATGAAGATGGATTTATGTCTAACTACTGAATTTGGACTAATTATGGGGAATAGTCTTTGACAACGCCTAATACTAATACACGTACGAAGAAGAGAATAACATATGTCATTCAAGTAGTACTAACATATTAGGTGTAGATTATTATAACTATCAATATTTTGAGGTGATGAATAATATGATTTCATATGTTGTTAATTTGTCATTTAATTTTTGGTTTATAAGACATGATTTATTAATTTTGGAACGTTTTATTTGATTTGGTAGTAATTACTTTAATTAATATTAATATTATATTTTTATATATAATAGTTATTTGAATTTTTAAATTTTATTTAAATTTAAATATTATATTTTAAATTTAATTTAAATTTTAATTAAACTATAATATTATATTTTAAATTTTAAAATTTAATTTATATTGATATTAATTTATTATATATAATATCATTTTTTAATATTAATTTTGAATTTAATAAAATTATTTTTTTAATAAAGTCAAAATTTTGTGGCGGCTTAATCCCTCACAAAATCTTTATTTTTTTTAATTCGTTTCATCCTTTGTGGCGGCCTAGATCCCCCTCTTTGTACACATCAGGTATAAGGTTCTAATAATCATATTTTATGCTATGACATGTGAACAAGGTATGTTTAGCTTGATATTTACCACAATCGCACCATTTGTTAGGAAGGTTTACACTGAAGTGACCAATTGGTCGCCCTTCCATTGGAACTGTTGTCTCGCGGACCATGAAAGTATGGTTGCTCTGATCAAAACTATCCACCCTGTGACTATTGGATTTACTTATTTCTATTTTCATAAAATTTATGCAAGTTTCTGTGTATACCTGACTAGAAGCTAAAATTGACGCGTGTTAGTCTCCTATTGTTGGAAATAGTGTTCCTAATTTAAAATAAGTTGATTGGACCAAAGCAGTGATGGAAAGGTTGCGCGTGCCTTTTAATACTCCATTAATCGACTCCACAAGGTTGCTTGTCATATGACCCTAACGACTACCTCCATCGAATGCTTGAATCCAATCTTGTCGAGGTATGTTGTCTAACCATTTCAAAGCCTCCGGGTTTACTATGTCGATTTCTCTGCGGTAGTATCGATATGTAGGCTCATTGATCGAGTAACCTGTATTGAAACAATAGACAAAATATTATTACACTAATTATATATATTAGGAATGAAATTATTAAAAATTACACTAATTATAAAAATTAAGAATGAAATTATTACCTATAGAAACAAATTTAATCTTCAAAGCATTATTATACTTAAATTCTCTTGCAAAATTTTGTGAAATATGTTAGACGTAGAACATATGTTTTGACGGAGTATCTTGCCACCCATTATTCGGATTATTATAAGCATTTTTAATGGATTTGTGTCTATCTGAAATCATACAAATGTTGGATTATGGAGTGACGTATTTTTTCAAATTTCTCAAAAAGAAACTCCAACCTTCCTTTGTCTCACCTTCTACAAGAGCATAAGCAATATGAATTACATTGTGGTTCTCATTATGTGCAACTGTTACCAATAGAGTTCCTTGTACTTGCCGTACAACCAAGTCCCATCAACTTGTACTATTGGTTTGCAGAATTTAAACACAAATATGCACAATACGAAAACCCAAAATAGTCTATGAAAGATCCTTATCCCATTTATCAAACTATTCTCATGATAAGTTGAGATGGTCTCTATTTCAATTTTGGTTTCTAGAGCAAACGTTTGCATAACCAACAACCATTGTGGGACTTGATTGTAAGACTTTTCCCAATTGCCATATTGATTGCTTTATTTTTTTTTTTGTTCCAAACCTTTCTATAAGTAACTGTGTAGTTGTGTAAAGCTCGAATCTCAACAATAATGATATTTACTAAAATATCCACTTCCACAACTTGCATGAAAGTGGCTTGGCGGTGCGACCCTTTGAAGAGATTGCTGCATGGGGGTGTCGCCCCCCTGAGAATTCTGTTTATTCTCTTTTATAGAGAAGATATGGAGAAGTTAAACAAAAGATAGAAATAAATGTCTAAAAGAATTACAATAGTAATTTAAGAATTTTGATATTATAGTATAAACTAAGGACATAAAGTTCATATATACTATAAAACATAGGAACCCTCCCTAACTAAAGGATATTATTAATGGGTTTGATCATAAAATAATTTGAATAGATTTGTTGATTAAATTATAACTCTAAATTCTCTTAAAAGAAACTAAAAAATAGTAATTTTTTTTTAAAAAATCATTAAAGATTTTAGAATGATCTTGTTGACCTCATGTCTTAAATAAATTGATATAATAGTAAAAATAATGAAGCGTTGAGTAATTGTTATTTTTGTTCGGAGGTGACAAAATGGATGCGTGAGATGCACTTAAACTAGTCTAATAATCGATCGGTTTGTTTAATTTTTATTTTATAATATCTTTTTGATATAATATTTTTTTTAAATATTTTAAAAATAAAGTTTAAAATAAAAAAAATTAAATAATTTATTTTAAAATATAATTTGAAATATTTCATCTATTTTTTATAACTTTTTTTAGATAATAAAATTTAAAAAAATTAATTAAAATGAAAAACTTTTTAAAAATCTCTTTATAAAAATTATTTTTAAAATATATCTTTTTTCTTTAAATGTAGTTTTTATCCTATTAGAATCTATAATAATAAATATATAACTTATTAATATCAAATTACTTTTTTTAACTGATAACAACTGAATCTAAAAAATTCTACTATTTTAAGTAAATTTTTATAAAAATCATTTCAAAAAATATAAAGTCAAAATTACTTTTTTATAATGTTAAACAAATGGGCTCAATGGATGTACCAAAGCAATCTATTAATACACTATAAAGTTTGTAAGAAAAATTAAACCTAATCAAATCCATCTATTTAAAATAAAAACCATTGAATCCATCCATTACTATAATTGGATATTCATCCAATTCATCTAATTACATTTTTTTAGCATTTTAATAAACTAATTACGAGGAAGATTAGTAATACAATCTTTTCTATTGATTAAGATTTACACTAGTCCCAATAAGTTTATGTAGTTTATCTATTTTTTAGTATATAAAAAAATTTACACTAATCGCATTCGGAATCAAAGTTAATTATAATTTTAAATAGCTACATCAGAACGTTCAAGTTCAAACCATGCATTGCATTTAGAGTTGATTACCTTCCACTCACAGTGTCACAACGTCAGAGATGGAAGAGAACTTGGAGGTTCTAGAAGAGCTTCACAACGTCGAGGCCGAGATAGAAGACGTCCAAGGTTCTTCCTCTCTCAATTTCTCTTTCAACGCTCGCTAACTAATTTTTTCGTTTCATATTAACACGCCGAATGTTAATGCCGTCAATAAACTATTAGGTTAACATTGAAATTACGCTGTTGTTATTTTTTTATAATGAAAGTAAAACTATATATTCTGTTTGTGCAGAACAAATTAGAGCCTTAATTGAAAAGCAAGAGAGGTTGTACGAGAGAAAATCTGAGTTGAATTCTATTCTGGAAGCGTGTAAAGAATCTGAAAACCAGGTCAATACTAATGCAAGTTCAAGCACCGTGGAGAATTGGAATGCACCATTTGAATGGGATTCTAAAGCAGATGATCTTAGGTTAAACATTTTTGGCATTTCATCTTACCGGGCAAATCAAAGAGAGGTAAAATTAATACTGTTTTTATTTTTCCCAATTCAAAGTGATAGAAAAATAAGAATTTCCCACTCTTATGGTATGTTTAGAATTTGGATTGACTTATTTGAGCTTATGTTTTAGACACTAGTGACACTGTTTGGGAGATCTTATGGAGATAGCTCATGGCATGTCCATAAGTTGATTTCAACTTATTTCACAAACTCTTTAGGATAGCTTATAGCTTACTGAAAGCAATTTGACTCTATGATATAATTAAACTGTTTTTTCCTTCAAGCACCTCTTAATTGTTTCATTTATATGTATGTATTCTCCGTCCTATTTCCGTTTTCTTTATTTGCAAGATAGGAAGTAGGATGTCATAATACATGGAACATATGAATGTGTTGCTTTATGCTGAACATTTCACGTTAAGAGTATCAATATGTTACATAATTCAAATTGTTGTTTTCCTGTAATTTACTAATACTTTTGCTCTTGTTGTGAGTAGCTCTTGCTTCTTAACTTTGTGGTTTGGGTTCATGTTCTATTGTGTGTGTCTGGGTGGGTGTTATCAGCTTTGAATCAGCACAAAGAAAGTTAAACATTATAATTTTCAGTTGGGATATTTGTATCTGTGCAGGTTTACTTATATGATAAACTTGTCATAATGGTCAGATTGTTTTCGACTCTTTAAGTACATTGATTTATGATGTTCTAAGTTTTAGACAATATTTGCTTTCAAAAGTTAGGCAGTGTATTCTTTCTGATTTGTAATGCTGTCATGGGTGTATCAATTGTTGACCTATTTGCATTGAGGGCTTTAGTTTGTCTGTTTTTTTTCTTTCTATTGAAGAATTATTGTCTTTTGTGTACCATTATGAACAAGTAGTCTTATTGATGACAGATAATTAATGCCATAATGAGTGGAAGAGATGTTCTGGTGATTATGGCTGCAGGTGGTGGCAAAAGTCTCTGCTACCAGCTTCCTGCTGTTCTTCGTGATGGAGTTGCCCTAGTTGTCAGCCCGTTGCTCTCGTTAATTCAAGATCAGGTGCATTTCATTTTGTTTGAAAATCCAGTCCATTTTTTGGTTCATGAACATTTTAATGAATTTGAAAGGTCATTTTCTGTCTCTTTTTTAACTGGAAGGTGGGATTTCTTTAGGTAATGGGTTTGACTGCTTTGGGCATCCCAGCACATATGTTAACTTCGACGACAAGTAAGGAAAATGAGAAGTTCATATACAAGGCTTTGGAGAAGGGTGAGGGGGAACTCAAAATATTGTATGTTACTCCAGAAAAGATATCAAAAAGCAAGAGGTTTATGTCAAAACTTGAAAAGTGCCACCATGCCGGTCGTCTCTCTCTAATTTCGATTGATGTGAGTTCATAATGGCCATGCTCTTTGGATTTGTATTGAATTACGTTTGCTGATTTCACAATTTTTATGAATATCATTGGTTGATGATTTTAAAAATGATGCACTGGTGTTTTACCTGGAAAATTGATGTATTTTATTTTGCTTCATTTGCTGGTTTACTTTTAGCCTTTATTTAACTAATGCCAAAACACATGGATCCATTATAGGTTGTACAACACTAAAGACAAATTTAAGAAAATATGTTTCTATTTTCATTTTCTGTTTTTACTAATAAATACAAAAATGCCATCCTATTTTCAAATATTTGTCATGGAAGTGGTGAAAACAACATTTTTGTATATGAAAACCATTAACAGATTTAAATGACCATTAGGGGCAAGAGATTTATACCCCTTGACGGAAGTAGTGTACCCTATAAAAAGTCGCTTTCGAGACCTGAATTCGAATTTATGTTTGTTGTAAGGCCTTAAGAGGGGAAAGCATGCCCAACAGAAGGTTATGAGAAAATTGTAGTTAGGTAAGGTTATTAGTGTATTAGGATACACGTGAGTCGTATCTCGAGTCGATACAAAATCGTACGCAATTGATGCAAACCTCTAGTGTGTATCTATTTTAGACATGACTTCTATCTTGAATCGCAGTTTATTATGATGAATTCTGATTCACTATGATGAATCTTGATTCATTCTAATCAGCCACTTCCTAAACTCAGCCACTTTTATTTTAACCACTTTTTATTTATTTTTATCAACTCTGTATGTTCAACCGCTTTTCTTTGTCATTTGATTTATGAATTGAATCTTTAATTATTTTGATGTACGCATATGTTATACCGACTTTTAATTTTTCTACGTCACTTGTTTTTATTTAAAAATATCATATTTTTATTGGTAACATATTTTACAATTCATAATAACATTTGATTCACGATTTAGAAAATATGTCTTCCGATTCACGGTTTGATTCTTGATTTGATAACCAATGTTAGGTTTTTGATTTAATAGTTAGGTGAAAGGGATGGCAAAGTTAAGAGCAGAGGTAGGAAGGTGATTTATGAGATAAACGTCGGTTAGAGAGGCATGATCTAGAAAAATGCAATTTGTAGAGAAATAACTGTTTATAGAACAAGCTATTGCCTAACTCTAACTAACTGACAGTTACAAATGGTAATAAAATAGTTTAAAGGCTTATGAATATATATAGCATACTGTGTCTCTACCTAGTAACTTAAAGTTTTTAGGTCAATTTGGTTCTTGACATTACACTTATGTTTCTAGGGGCAAGTAATAATAAGTTTGATCTTTGCTGCTCCCATTTTTCATTATGGAACTTATTTTATTTACAATGTAAAATGGCCTTGTGCAAAGCATTACCATGCTTCAAGATCAAAAAGCTCTTGCATGAGTGGTCATGTGAGGGTTAAGAGCCATTCACGTGCCTCCTTCTAATTGCTTAAGCTTTTGGGTTGATTTGGCTCTTGACTGGTCCTACACTTGATTACTTATTTATTTATTTATTTTTTGACTCTGCAGGAGGCACATTGCTGTAGTCAGTGGGGTCATGACTTTCGACCTGATTACAAGAACCTTGGCATTCTCAAGACTCAGTTCCCTAATGTTCCTATGGTTGCTTTGACTGTAAGTCTTTATGTTCAAATTTCTGAAAAGTATTGAAAATAAAATTATTAGATTTGCATCTTCTTTCCATACTTAATTTGATTACTAACGCAGCATTAATTTGTCAGGCAACTGCTACTCAGAGGGTCCAAAATGATCTGATAGAGATGTTACACATCCGTAGATGTGTCAAATTTGTTAGCACAGTCAATAGGCCGAATTTATTTTATATGGTATATTTGTAATTAATATCAGCACTCTTTGCCTTCAATAACAAGTAAAATGAACTTATTATATGTGATCATATTGTTTCATATTTTACACATCAGGTAAAGGAAAAGTCATCAGTCAGTAAGGTGGTTGTTGACGAAATTGCTGAGTTCATTCAAGAATCTTATCCAAATCATGAATCAGGGATTGTTTATTGCTTCTCTAGGAAGGAATGTGAACAGGTACTTCTGATTATTGTTTTCCTCCAATAGCTAGAGATACATATTTTGAATGTCAAATATTGGCCTCAAGAAAGCATAATGCACACATTTCAAGAGTGTCTCTTTGCCTTGAATTTCTTTTGGATGGTTGGGATTGTGCTGTCAGCTTATTTTCGGTGTTATGCCCATGGCTGTTTCAAGGGAGTTACCATCTCTATTATGCAGAGATGTTGATAGCCTTGCTGCGTTGTATTTTTCTTATTTAATTATCACTATGCAAGGCTGGCTCAATTTACATCCAGGCCTAAAGTAAACTCTGAAATAATGCCTTTTAAAATTAAGCGAAATAATTATTTATTAAAATTACTGTAATTTGATTTTAAGATTATCTTTTGGGGTTTTTGTAATACAAAATCACTTATGAAACAATCATAATTGGTTTTTTTAGTATTTCTTTTTCAATTGATTAAAACCAATCTACTTAATCTTTACTTAAAAAAGACATTGTTGACCTTTTATAAAATTTTATTAATTTTAGTTTGGAAAACTTCATTACACTAAAGCAAAATTTTTATGTTTGCTAACATTATTTTGTAAGCAATATATGCATGTAGAAAAAAGAAGACCACAATGGTAAGTGTAATCAATGATAATTAGTGTTTAACAGGAAATCCACAAACACTTATAATATTAAATAATGGAAGATATGAATTATAACTGTAATTAATTAAATGGTTAAATAAGTTTTTACTCCCTGTAAAATTTCAAAATTATGTTTTTAGTCCCTATAAAAATTTATTTACTTTTAAGTTCCAAAAAAATCTCCATTTGCATTTTTGGTCATTGCTTTTAAGTCAACTAATGAAAACAGTAAATTTTTGGGACTAAAAACATAATCTTGAAATTTTATAGGCACTAAAAACTTATTTAACCCTTAATTAAATACGAAAAGTCAACTAATGAGATAAATAAGGTAGCTACTAATTGTAAAAGAGAAAGACATAGGAAGATAAGGGACCTTTTTTTTAAAGGAAATTCTTTACTCTTAAGACTATTAACAAATACATTTTTTCTCTCCAAATTTTAGGAGAAAATATTGACAAATAAAAGTATTTGTTAGGGCCCTAAAGCAAGGGTTAGTGGTTTAACATTCAAGCTGGCTCGGCCCCTATGTATATTCACTTTGTTATTAGGAGATTGAGTAGATACTTATCCTACCTGTTGCTAACATTAATTTAGGTTGCAAAGGAGCTAAGGGAGAGAGGAATTTCAGCTGATCATTATCATGCAGATATGGATGTAAATAATCGTGAAAAAGTACATATGCGGTAAAGTAGTTATCTGAATGTTGTGACTTTTATATGTTCATGCTTTAGTTATATACGATGGTTGAGTTCTTGCTTAATTGTGCGAAATATATCACTGAATACTGAAGTGATGCTTGCTGGTGTTTTATAACTATATGAGTAGAGTTGCATTTGATTTTAGTGTTGGTTGTGAGCCCTATCTTTACCCTTTAATCCATGAATTTATTTTAGAAGACCTTGACTGAATTTGAGTATAGGTTCCAATTGGCAGTTTTAGGCCCTGATTAATGGTATTAAAGCAAATCAGCTGTCAGATTTAGTATTTTTGTTTTACATCTTATTATAATGTAGTCCAATGACATTTGAGATATATCTGGTTTTGTGTGTATCATTCATATTTATGAAGATAGTCTATTCACTCTATTGTAAATGATATGATGATGACATTATTTATCAAATGAGTTGATGGAGATGTGATGTTTGAATATGCAGGTGGAGCAATAACAAGCTGCAGGTCATAGTTGGTACAGTATGTATCATTGCAGATGTCACTTTGTAAGGCATTCATTTGTCACTTCTGGTCTGTTAAAGCATCAAAATTTATTTAATAATTTACATTTCAGGTAGCTTTTGGCATGGGAATCAACAAACCAGATGGTTAGTAATACAATTTCCAATGCTTTCTTAAATTTCGTCTACATTATATGGATGTGTTAGTATTACACTATTGATATTTGATAGTAGTTTTTCATCGGTAACTAGTTTCGACATGAAAAAAAGTTTCTGCTTCATTTTCAAACTTCAACCACCAAAATAGGATGGCCTCAGACTGGCAGGATCATACTATATTATTATTTTCCATGCTTTTAGTGCAGATATGAATGCAACGTCCTAGAGTAAACCGTGTTTGTTCACAAGGATTTTTTGTCTGAAAATCAATGTTCTTTTTGGCCTTTCTTAGGGGTTGATGTGATTGACTTGCTAAGTGACACGATGCTTCTTGCAATTTTGAATTTTATTGGAGTTTTGAGATATATTCTTTGATATTCATTACATGGTTAAATTTTTTCAAAGTGATGCTTGGATGAGTGGATTATGCACCTTTTGTTGAACAGAGAAGCTTGCTTATGAATTTTTTGCTCATGGGAAGTCCCTGGGTGGACATACATATTGTATTTGCATTACCCTCGCTGAAGCTGAGAATATCTAATGCTAAATATTTCCATGTAGTCAGGTTTGTCATCCATCACAGCTTGAGTAAATCAATGGAAACGTACTACCAGGTTTTGCTCTAATCCTTAATATGATTTTCTTGTATTACATATCCTTTATGTTATTGTTGGGGACCAATTATTCTAGAACCGCAATCTGGTACGTGAAGGCCTTGAATTTATTTTTAATCTGGCACAATCACTTTTGAAATTCTTTTGGGATTGATGTGCTGTCAAAAAGCCATGTTTGCTGCTCCTTGTGCTAAAAAAGTAAAAAGAAATGTGGTAAAGAGAAATGGGGGTTGCAAGGATTGAAAATCTGGCCACTTAGCCAAAGAGGCTTTAATACCAGAGGACCATTGATCCTAAAAGAAATGGGGGTTGCAAGGATTGAAAATCTGGCCACTTAGCCAAAGAGGCTTTAATACCAGAGGACCATTGATCCTAAAAGCTTAAGCTGGTAGGTAAAAGCCTAGGCTTGCCTTTTATTTAACATCATTAAATATATTTTTCAACAGGAAAGTGGTCGAGCTGGCCGAGATGGGCTTCCTTCTGAATGCCTATTATACTTCAGACCTGGTGATGTTTCTCGACAGGTAAAACTTAGAAAAACTCATGACTTTAAGTTTGTGTATATTTCCATGCTATCATTTTCCACAAAGATTGAAGCTTGTGGGATATAAGACCTATGTATCTTGAGTTCACATTTTTATTGAGGTCTATTTTGGGCACCAGCTTTTCATTCAAGAACATAGGATGAGATAAAGGTAGTGTTTGGCAAAAAGGTTAGAACTTAGAACAGGATAGATCTATGTATGTTCTGTTTTGAGTTTGGTTCGTATTAAAAGTAGAATAAAGCAAGACAAAAAGTGAACAATGTTGGCTCTGCTAAAAAGGGTGCAACCAGAGAGACTGTAACAGAACATGGTGTCCAGTTCCATTCTGTTCTTGTGCCAAACGCTGCGATAAATTATCTAGGAACTAAAATTGTAAATGATAATACATTGTTATTTGTATAGAGATGCTTGTGCTTATCTACACGGAAAGATGGGTATTAAGTATTATTGATGGATTATTTGACAAGCTTTATTGATGTCACTTTTCTCAGAGCTCAATGGTATTCTACGAAAATTCAGGACTACAGAATCTCTATGACATAGTACGATATTGTCAGGTAGTCTTTTACAATGTTTAATATGTACTGCTAGTAGTTGTCAGTCGACACTCATTCATACCTTTAGTTTTCAAAGCTTTTAAAGCTTCTTTCTTGGTCCCATTTGTTTATTTGATGATTTTTAAAAGTTAAGCTTATTGATGGCCTAACTGTGAAATTATAAATAATTAAATATCCACAAAACAGATATCAAACTTTCATTTTCATCGTTAGTTATTTAATGATCATACTCATTCAACCATCCTTCCCTTTCATACATGCTGGTGGACTTAATAGCTTTCGTCGTATTTCTTTTGTCTGATTATAGAACATAATTATGTTCATTAAGTAATTGAATTATTATAAAGTATGATTGTTTGTTAGAATATCTACGAAATAACTCGAGATTTAAGAAAATGATGCACAATATTGGGTTATTTATTACATTACCAAAAATTTCAGGGGTCTTAACTTTATAAGATCTTTCTCTTATTCTTAGGGATTTTAGCTTATATTTAGGAAGTTGTTTGTTCCTTTGGTTAATTATAGGATTAAGAATCTAGTATTAGCATAAATCAGTGTACCTAGTTAATATTTTATATCACGTCACAATATATAAGAATTAGTGTTTTCCCCTTCTCTCCTAAAACCCTGTAATTTCAACTAATTATACTTATCCTACTCTTTAATTCAGTCCAAAAGACAATGCCGACGAAGTGCCTTTTTTCGTCATTTTGCTGAGCCATTACAAGAGTGCGATGGTACATTTTAATGGTGTAATTTAGTTCTTTTATTTGTGCCTGTTGCAGGCTTATGGCATACATTCAAATTGTATATACTTGATTTTGCAGGGATGTGCGATATTTGTGCATTCTCAAGTGAGGTGAAGGAAGTGGATGTCTCTCGTATGTTGCTTTGACTTTTGGTTTGATTTTTGTCTTCTTCTCTTCTCCTTTCTTCACATATATATTTCTTATTAGAGCATGCATTCTCTCTTTTTTTTTTCTTCCCTTTGATCTCTCTGTTTTTTCCTAGTTTCTTCATCCCATTTTATCCACACAAGCCTTTACATGGGGATACTCTTTGCAGGGCATGCAAAATTGATGGTTTCTTTGTTGCAAGAAATGCAGACAAGTGATCAGAGGTCAACAATGTTGCAATTAGTCGATAAAATGAAAGTAAAACAGAAGGAAATAGGTTGGTTTGTCTTTTCTATTTTGAATATTGCTAGATATATTCTTTTTCTGCTAAGTACCAAGATGCTTGGGCCTAATCTGTCCCCATTCCCCCCTCTTGTTTCTTCTGGCTAACTAACAGGTTTTATTGTAGAGTGAAACAAATGAGAGTCAAAGTAGATAGGATTAGTTATGGTAGTTCTTTAGAGGTTGTTAAAAATATATTTATATTTATTACATATCATGTAAATAGGGATAATATCTCCCATATTTATTTTTGTATTTATTGCCTTGAGCCTATATAAAACAGACTCTGTTGTGTAGTTCAGACACAGTTTCACCATATGTCTCTCATTTTCTCTTATTCAACAGAGGTGATATCAATTAGATAGATTAGGGAAATAAGGACCGATGGATTCATTATGTGAACTAGATAGCTTGTAAACTTATTGACGATTTATACTCCTTCTTCCTTTCATTCTTATAAGTCATCCCATGAAAATTGCAACATCTGTTTTGTATCAATCTTAATCTGTTTCCTGAAGGTAGTTAGTTTATCACAAATATGATTGTCAATTTTTTCTACATTGAATTTTGCAGGTTCTGATTTAAAAAGAGAAGAAATGGAGCAGCTCATTTTACACCTTTTACTGGACCGTGCTTTGGTAATATAATTGTGTTTAAATTGAAAGTTGGAAAAAAAAAATAACTCCTCATTTGCTAGACAAGGCAAGACAACTTTGTTTTCAAGATAAAATTAAAGAGCAAACTGTAGCCACATATATGGAGAGTGAAGAATATAATTGAGTTTCATGATTAACCCTTTCAACAACTTTTGCAGCTAAAACGTTTGATCATTATTGATTTCCATTTGGTAGTTTGTTGGTCTTTTATGGCACATCAGAACAAGCTGTGGGTCAGACAAAAGTTGAAAATCCAAGGGATAGTCAAAATGTCAAATTAGTTTTTCATACCAAACAAAAGCAATGCCACTTACACTCCAACATTTAAAATCACTTATCTTAGCCTGCTGTTCTTCCGTGAAACTTCACTTCTCTGCAGAATGATATGCATATGTATTGAACTTATAAAAATCAATCTTAGATTCATTTAGTCTTTTGCACGATCATGATTCATATTCATTTGAAGTACAAATGTAACTCAAATTCCCATTAATTCAGAAACCCAAGTATGAAACTAATGAACAATGATTTTGTATATTCCATTTGCATCTTTGCACAGTGTTGCAATTATTATGATTGTGCTAAAATTAGTGTTCAGATTTTTGCACGAGCTCTAATTTTATTTATTTACAAAACAACCCTTGCAACCTCAATGCAACAAAAATGTTAAGACAGCATCATCACATTTGAATGCCAAACCTTGTAAACCGTAGGGTAATACAGTCAAGAATAATTTTACTTTGGTTTGCATTGGCTATCAGTTGTAGTTTTAAATCTCCAGGCTTTTTGAGCTTACCTATTAGTGCAAAAATGTAATATTTCCATTTTTTAGTGGGTGATTTAGAGCCAACTTTTTCTTGGTGTAGAAAGAAGAATTTCAGCATACAGCTTATTCTACAAATGCTTATATTACAGTAGGACCATTGGCAAAGCAAATTTTGCAAGGTACACAAGTTTCTCATTGTAGATGTCAATCCATAAAGCTAGTTTATTATGGAAAAAGCTATTGAGGTTTTTGTGTTTTACATCTGCACTGAGTAATTTTTCTTCTTCAACCATGAAATTCTTTAATGAGGAACTAGCTCGAATTAAGTTGATTTTTCCGATTGTACGATCTAGCTTGCACCCAATTATATAGTAGGCTAGTAGCATTCAATTTGCACATTGTCATGAATATTTTTGTTGGTTACCAACTACTTGCGCCTGTTTGGATATTATTTTTGGTGCAGGGAAGAAGACTGTGAAGCTTGAGGTTTCTACTGAAAAGAAAACTAAAGCTTCTGTGAGATTGAAACGCTGCCTCGGGTCATCTGGCTTGGAGCTAAAGCTTGATGAGCTGAGAAAAGAACTTTCTTCCATTCATGGAGGAATACTCCCACACTCTGTCTTGTCTACTCAACAAATCAGCTTACTATGTTCTCAAAAACCAAACTCACTCGAACAGGCAAGTTTTGTTTATGTACTTTTCATTTTGTGATTGTGGTTTTTGTTCTGATCTATATACCTAAAGGTCCTAAACAAAAAAAATACTTTTGAGAGCAGTATGGCACCAACTCAAGTAAAATTTATAGGATAATAGTAGGCATAAAATAATTACAAAGCTTAATGTTAGCATAAATAAATGTTGATACAATAAATGTTATCATTTATCAAATTATTGTGGTTTATTTCTTTGTACTAGAATAGAATTTCAAAAAACAAATTAAGTAAAAAACCTTAAACACTACAAGTATAAACAAGACAACTGTTTCGGTTGTTGACACTTCTATTACTCTAATCCAGAGTTGTAAGTTTTCTTTGTGTCTGTGGTTGTGGTTGTGCAGTTGGAGAAAGTAATTGGAAAATTGAAGACAGAAAAGTATGGAAATAAGATTCTTGAGCAAATTGTAAAATATTCTGATTTCAAGCCGACGGATGAACAAGTAAGTGATGGTAGAGCCGCAAAAAGGTCGAAGACCAAGAAGAATCTTGTACTTATTGAGAGTAGTGGAGATGAAGCATGCTAACAGATGTTGTCCTGACTTTAGTTTATTAGTTTTAATTCTAGTTTATGATTTCATTGTATAACAATTAATAAAAATGAAGCGTGTTCCTTATTACAATCTCGGCTTCTGCATGATCCAACTGAGCAAAGATGATTCTGGATGACAAATGAAGCCACTCAACTGTTGTTATCAAGTCATGAAATTGAGTTGTGAATTGCCTCATGAGTAGTAAAAAAATATAAAATACACAGGCATTGATGTTTCTATAAATAATATTAGTATTTGTCAGTATACAAAATTCTTTATATTTTTTTTCAAAATTAAAGCTTATTAGTATTATTTTTAGTACAATTTTATTTTCCACATGAGGTCAATCATATCTTATCATGTAGAGATTTATAACAAATATAGAGGTTGATTGCTTCTTACTTCATCTGTTATGTTTATTGGCACGCATGCTAAAAGCTAAAAAGTGAGCAGGTAACATTGCATGCTGGTGTCTTAAAAGGTAAACCTAAATTTGCCTTTATGATAAAACCATAATAGCTTCTGGTATTTTATTTTGTTTGTTTCTTTAGCCTGGACCATTTGGTTGCCTATCTCAGCAACCACCACTTTTTGACGAGGCACCAAGCGTACCTTTTTGTTTTTAAAAAGTTGATGCTTTAACTGATTTTTTGTTTTACTTTTGGCTGATTGTTACACTTTAATGAAAAGTAATAATATTTTAAAGTTTAATGGATATTTTGTAATCTTGTTATACGAGTCTATTTTGTAATTTAACAAAATAACTACCAAATCATTTAGTGTGTAAAATTAGTTTTTGATGTATTTGTTTTTTCTCAATATATTATTACTCTTTTTATTTATAAAATATTATATTAAATTTCACATAATTGGTGGTTTATCTATATTTTTTTTTGCTCAATGATTTATCTACTTTTATCTTTATAATATTAATAATGATATATTTTTCAACAAAATCCCACCTGTGAAACTTTAAAAATCTAACACAAATTACGTCATATGTATTCATTTCTAAAACACAAGTACTTGCATTGATAATAGGGAAAAAAGATATTTAGTTAAGCATTTCAATGGTTGATTTGAGTAATAAATTATTCAAACACTTTAAATAAATATTTAATCTTTAATTCTTGTATATGGAAAAAAAAATTATAAAAGAGAATTCACCTTATATACTCAGTCAAATCATAACATTAGTTAGACAACACTCAATAATATTATTTTTTATTTTCAATAGAAATAAAAAAAAAGTTCATTATTAATTTGTTATACGATTGTGTGTATAAAAGTTTAATTATTTCAAAAATCATTTAAAAGTGTATCTTTATATATAAAACTATAGTAAGGAACTCTCCATAAAAGAAAATAAAATAAAAACATGATGAGAATCCCTACTCCCCTATATTGCCAATTTTCTTAAAACTTTGAAGCTTCTTTTATCTTCAAAATCTAAAATGACCGGATTCAAAAAGTGATAATTTTTTACGGTAAAACATTTGAAGAACTTTGTAAGATAGGGAGTATATTATTTGTAGGACAGTGGGACTGGAGTCTAAAGAGAAAGAAATTGAGATTTTTTAATAAAAAATAAAAATCATACACGTAGTAATAAAAAAAAACGTGAAAAGTGATACAGATAGTAGCATTGAATACGGACTATTGGTATTTATTATTGCTATTATTGGACAGCATAACAGTTGAAAAGGTAGCATGTTTGTTTAATGAATGAAAAAAGCTGAAATCGGTACTGTCCCCTTCTCTCTTACTTTAGCTTTTCATTTCAAAAAGCCATTCTTTCTTTCTTTCTTAACTCACCTCACATCACCAAACTCCACATGTATACACCCACAAGCAAACAATCCCTTAACCAAACACACTTACCAAACCCCACTTTCTTTCCTTCTTTATCCAACTTCTAATCTCATAATCCTCTTAATAAAACCCAAAAATACTCTCTCATGTCATATCATACCCCAATTAATTTCATGGCCAATTCATGTACCTCATCATCATCAAATTGCAATCCAACTTCCTCCACCACTGCCATCAAACGCCAAAAGCACCACCACAACCCTCACCCTCCTCTCATACCAGGTCTCCCTGACCACATAGCTCAACTATGTCTCTCTTCAATCAACCCTTCTCTTCTCTTCAAAGTATGTCACTCATGGCGTAGACTCATATATTCCCCTTCTTTCCCTCCTTTCCTTTCTCTCTACGCAATTCTATCTCCACCAAAATCACACCATTTCAACTCAATTCAATTCCACAACTTCGACCCAATATCAAACACCTGGCACACACTCCCTCCACCACCACAACCACTCCACCACATCCTCCTCCACCACCCTTCCTTCCTCTCCCGCAATCTCTCCGTCCAATCAACCACCGTCTCCGAGAATCTCATCCTCCTCGCGGCCACCACCCACAACCTCTCCCCGGCACTCTCCCAACCTTTAATTTTCAATCCATCAAAGGGCTGGTCATTTGGACCAGCTCTCTCCACACCACGCCGATGGTGCGCGCTTGGCACATCAAACAACGTGGTCTACGTGGCAAGTGGTATTGGGTCCCACTTTTCCATCGAGGTAGCTAAGTCGATCGAAAAGTGGGACCTGATAAAAAACAACTGGGAGTCAAAAACGGAGATGAAGGACGGAAGGTTTAGTAGAGAAGCGGTGGATGCTGTTGGATGGAGAGGGAAGCTTTGTATGGTGAACGTGAAAGGCGATGCGGCGAAGGAAGGGATTGTTTATGACGTTGAAGAGGACACATGGAAGGAGATGCCGGAGGGGATGTTGTTAGGGTTTAGAGGACCGGTGGCGGCGATGGAGGAGGAAGTGATGTATGTGGTGGATGAAGCTAAGGGTATTTTGAGTAGATACAATTGTGAAGATGATGTTTGGGAAGAGATTTTGGAGTCTTCGAGATTCAAAGGAGCTGAACAAATCGTTGCAAAACGAGGGAAAATTTGTGTGGTTTCTGTTGCTGGGATATCTGTGGTTGATATAGAGGTGGCGCCGCCGAGGATTTCGGTGGTTGAGTTGCCGGAAGGGTTTGAAGTGGTGGCTGTTCATATTTTACCGAGGATGCCGGTAACTGATTTTTCTGTTCAAAGTTGAGTTCAGTTAGTTTTTTTTTTTAAGAAAAAATAATTAAAATTGAAGGATAAAAATCTAACATTTTTTTGTGAAAAGAAAAAAAGTATTTTTTAGTTGTACTTGAGTTGGAATAGTGATATCTTTGTTTTGACATTAGATACTTGAAATGAAAGCCGAAAGTGAAAATTTGTCTTTAAGCGTGTTGCGTAAGAGATTACTAGTTTTTTTATTATTTTTGACTTAGTATGTGTGTGAGGATATTGAAATTAATGATTTGTTTATAAAGAAAAGGTGGGGTGGTGGCATTGGCTAATTCAATATAAATATCTTTCTTATTTGGATATATTTACTATATTGCCCTTGTTGAGCGGCAATAAGATATGGGAATTCACGTGGCGATTGGATTGGAAGTGTTATGAGGTGAGGGATGAGATTGTCCATCGTTATCAGCCAATGAGTATACTTGTATATATATCTTGGATATGAAATCAGACAAAATCATGTTGTGCTTGTTTCAATGGATAGATGAATGAGGTGTATTCACAAATAAGTTACTCGAGTTTTCAATGGTCAAAAGTGGTTTGACCAAAATTTTATGAAGTTTGATTTTTAGAATGGGAGGCAATTTTAGTTTGAGAATTTAAATTTTAAGCTTTTGTAATTATATGTATCTTTCATATTATGGTTCTTTCTAGAAGTGGCAATATGTTAGTGTTTTAACTATCATCATTTAACTCATCTTTGAGCTATATGAGACCATTTCATATTTAGATTAAACTATTTTAACTTTGATCATTTAACTCCTCTTTTTGAGCTATAGAAGACCATTTCATATTTAGATTAAACTATTGTTTGGATATGTAGTGCCACACTGATTTTTTTTCATCCCAATCCACGTTGAGATAAAAACTTTAAACCATCTTATTCTATATTGTATACATGTTAAAATTTTGTTTTGGTATTTTTTACACTCAAAGTGGAGTTTGATTTAAAATATCCAAACAATATGAATTCATAAAAGTAATTTTCATGTGAACGTATCTAATACAAATTATTTTACATTTGGTTAATTCTCAATAAAACTAATTCCATCAATATCAATTTCATAGCTACATAATCAAACATGCACTAAGGTGGTCTTATTATATTTTTATTTATTTATTTGTTCTAATTCTTTTCCATTCAACCCAAAATTGAAGGATAAACATCTAACTTGATTATTCTGTGAGGGAAGAACTTGTCTTGTGTCCAATAGTATAACGAAAATCAATAAGGATTGAATTGTAGTTGATAATTTGTAAAAATTGATATTGTCTAAAGGTTTTTGTGATTCATCTAATTTTAAAGATTGGTTCGAAGAACAAGATATAAGACTTGATAGAAATAAACTATCAATGTCATGTCTGAATCTAGTGATTGATAAATTAATATAATAAAATAAGTTAATCCAAAATTATTTTTTCTCATGTCCCTAAAATTGAAATTTTTATATTGAGTATAAGTTGAGTTAGAAATTAGTAAAATATGATAAGAACAGTAATTAATTTAATTATCCTTATAAAATATATTTTAAATTAAAAATATAAATCTAATCAAATAAAAAAATAATTAATAAAATTTGATATAATGTTAATAATTAATTTATAAAATATTTGTGATTTTACACAAGAGTAGTTTTGTCTTTTTATGTAATATAATAAATTAGTATTCAAAATTATAAAAATATAAAAGTTAATTTAAATTTTAAAAATAAATATAATTTATTTTTAAGATATTCTTGTCATTTACATATAATATATATCATTTTTATTTATAATCTAATAAATAAGATATAATTATTTAATTGCTCGTAATTTTGTTTTTAAAATTTAAATTATTTATTTAGCCGTGTCAATTGATAGTTTTTATATAAAACTCTTTCATTACTTGTTTAATTTTTTTTTTTGTTGTTAATTTCTAACATTTAAAATATAATAAGTTAATTTAAAAAAAAATCAATATAATCATTTATGATAATGTTATTATTTAAATATAATATATATTGTATCATATTATAATGAAAAAATAAAATATTATCATATTGATTATCATGTGTATATCAAATATATCTATATAATATGATAATATTTATTTTGTTACTGCTATATCCTATACTATCTCATTTTTGTACTGTTTATCAATATATTGTCTTATTTTTGCATATCATTCGGGCCCTAATGGTTCCAAAATGTTTTAGTCTCTCATCTTAATGCAACCAAAACTCTCTCTATGCTGTGGTTGTCTCCTTAATTAGTTGAAAAATGATGAAGCTATGAACCCAAGTTGCAAGTTGTGTGTGTGAAAATGGATGGGTGGTCCTGTCCATTGATTTCAGAATCTGCGGTAGGATGAGTCGTCCAGCTAGCACTAGCAAGGGGGGCAGTATGTTGTGGGACCAAGTTTTAATGCATATGATATGAGCCACAACATTAGATGATTAATTCTACAAGAAATTAATTTCATGCAATTGCTTGCTTGCTTCCCAAAAATTATTGCATGGTCCTGCGCAATCCGTTTTGGTTCGGTCTCTACATTAGATAGATTATATGGAAATAGTAATGTTGAAGATACAATTTTGGTGGCGCCTGATGTACACAAACTCATAACTATGGCACATGTGCCTCACTGTTTTTCTTTGAATTCAATATAATCCCTTTGGAGTAGGGATGACAATAGGGTTTAGATGTTTGAAAATATGTCTATATAGCAACCTTAATACTTACTTGTACCCTCTGGACCTAAATACTTTGTTACTTGCATTTTAACAAAATTCTTTAGTATTAAGTTATGAAAATTACAAACTTAAGTATTTACCTTATCTAAATATTTTAAATTAGTAAGTATTATATATAACAAGCATTCAAATAATAAATCTATAAATTTGCAAATTTGGCATCCTCAGAAACTTATATAAAAAATGATACATTATATTAATTAATTACAATTTTAATTTATTTGATAATATTACCCAACTAAAATTAAAAAATCACGTTAATAACACAAATTATTACCATATATTAAATAGATTTTTTTTTAGACAACACTAGTTAATTACATATATTTTTGTTGATATACATATATTTTATATACTAGTTTAGATAAATTTTATACAGATGTGGAGTGTAGTGGATAGTAAGATACCTATATTTATACCCGCTCATTTATTTTTAATAGTGCAACCGCATAAGCTATTATCTCGAGCTAACTAAACTATTTAAAATATTAAAATCATCCAACAATTAAGTTAAAGTTGGACTTTCAGAAGGCTTTCTATAACCCTAAATTGGAGATTTATTGATCGTATGGTAGAATTAATAAGCTTTGGATCAAGGTGGAGAGGTTAGATAAATAAATGTCCATCACCTAAGTAGATGAACTAATGGCAGGAAGTTTGTGATGCAAATTGATTAGTTTGGGATCCAAAAGTCCAAGCCATAAGAGCTAGGTGATAGAAATCCAATAATATTTTGGAAGGCTAGAGTACCAAATTCAATTTATACTGAAGATGTGTAATATTCTTTATACTAAACCATTTGTTCAAAATAAACAATCTAATATATTCTAAATTTCTATCTATGAGTTAACAAAAACTAAATCCAGAAAAATTTCTCCCAATTATTCAAAAGCAAACACGCCTTAAAAGTAGACAACTGTAACAATACTGTTAGTAACAAAACAATACTCCATTACGATGGTACCCACGGCTGGACCTGGAAATAAAGCATCTTGTGCACACACCATGAACAAATGACTAGACACATTAATAATCTTATATAATGTAGTTTTCATCCAACGTATTCAAATAGTAACACATCCCAAACTCCATGCAACTCATGCATAATAAGTTTTATTTATTTCAGTTCTACATTTATTCATGCATGAGAGCCATACATCAACCGAATCGCTGAAAAGCAAACTAACTCTCAGAGCTGCAAGATGTCTCTCCCAGAGATAATTCTTCCTGTCGAAGTCGCTTCATTTCCTCATAGGCCCATTCAAGTCCTGGGCAGTAATGAAGAGGAGGATTAAATCTGCTATCATTTATATCAGGTGGCAAGAATGCTCCATTCTCTACCAAGAATTTCACAACATCCCTCCTCCTTTCTTTAGCTGCAATGTGGAGCGGCGTCCCTGGTAAGGAGATAAACAAAACCATGAATATTAAAATTAGAATTTTGAATGTAGACAGATATATTAGTATTGAAGTCAACAAAGGAAGCACAAAAACTTACAGCCACAAGCACCCTTAGTTCGGGCATCAATATTGGCACCACGCTCAAGAAGTTCATCCATCACTCCGAGGTGACCACCTTCAGCAGCAAGGTGGAGAGGGGTCACCCCTTTAGATTTAGGGCCCCATGCAGTCACATTCACGTCCATTCCTTCGTTGAGAAGCTTTTTTACCTGCTCAAAAACACCATAAGTAGATGCTTGCATGTGATAATTTTACAAACTTAAAAACCCTTAAGCTCCAAATATGAAGAAAAAAAAATTAAATCTTAAAGGAACAATAAATCATAAATAATCCAACAGTTCCCCAATCATCAACTAAATAAGGGGGAAAAAGTAAGCACTGCAGTAATCAGAATCAAAATGTAGTAGTTTGTAAATACAGCAAAGAAGCCATAAAGGGTGACCAGAGCACAAGGTTTCAGCTCCCAACATGCATTGAGGAAATGCACCCACTGTTGCATACAGCAATACCCAGATGATAGCTGTTTACACAACCAGAACTGTGCCAGCTGGTCATAAGACCTGCAACCTCATTGGTTGACATTGCACTAACCATTCCATGCACCTTCAATAAGAGATGTAGAGAATATAGAATATTTATATTCAAATATAATGTTAGGTCCATTTGAATAAGACTGTGCAACTTCCTAACTAACTGCCACCATCTATAGATATTGCCGCCCAAGCAAACACATCAAATGAACTTGTCATCCATCATAATCTTACAAAGCACAATATTATAATCTTTAGACAAATGCTTAGAGGGTAGTAACTTTAACTTGGCCCCCTTTAGCCATAATTGTTGATCTCAAATCTACTGACAACCCCTCTCAATGATTTGATCTACCCAATTGGTTTTCAATCATTAGTTATCTGCCCATGAATATAGCACCACGTATAATTGTTTTGCATGTTGTTTGCCACACCGCCAAGCCCCTCTTTTAGTTTTAAGTCTAAACTGTCCACCACGGACAGGGTACTGACAATCACATTCAATGGTTCACTCTCCTCAATGGCTTTTGATCATTAAGTTATTTATCCAATTATCTAATCACAACATGGAGGAATCATTATAATTCAAATTCAATCAACCAATAAACTAAGTCTCACCCTCAAACAATGCTAAATTAAGTTCAGTAAAGCGGACACTTCAGCTTTTCCATCTTTCACGTTATCTTATTTTCATGCACATCAAAAACAAACTTTCCCTTATAATAAAAAACATTATTTTCTCCAATTTTATCCACAAAATTTAGTAATCAAACAAAGTTAATTTGTATGCAAAAACAAAAACAATGAGCCTATGAAAAAGAGCAAAGAATAACTTACCAATTTGATATCACCTTTCCGCGCAAAAACATGAAGTGAGGTCCAACCTCTGTCATCAGTATCAACCCCAGGCCTCAACAACCGCCTTCTCGAAGGGCTTTGTCTCAACGAAATTGGCCGCTCCTGAAGCATATCTCTAACACCAATCGAGGCAAAGACAGCAATTTTGAAAATAAAAATAATAAAAATTGAAAAAAGAAAATCTCAAACCCTAGATTCCCAACGTTAATTGAATTGGATTCTAATACAATCAGATGATTCTTAATCGATAATCCTCCGTCAAAATTAAAACCCTAAAAACAGACACGGAATCTGAAAAAGACTCCGAATTTACATGATTTTGAATGAGAACTCAAATTCAACAAAAAGGGTTTTTGAAAAGAGAAGCGTGGATGTAGTTAAATGAAGAGAATTAGCGAGCGGGAATGGAGTGATTTGCCAAACAATAAGGTGCGAAGGGATTCAAGCCGGGACCAAAGACGCGAAGGTTATGAACGACAAAGATTGGATTCATTATACTCAGTAATCGAATGATGGAAGAGGGGTAGTAGAAGAGGAAGGAAAAAGTAGTGAATCGGAGTCAGATGAAACCTTGCTTCATTGGAACGGAAAGGATAATGCAGAGTTGAAGGAGGAATGGAATGTGAATGTGAAAATGTGAATGAAACCCTAGCATAAGACGGAGATTAAACTCTTTCTAATGAATTGTATGTGGTTCGCTCTTCTAATATATATTATTTATTTATTTATTGAGAAATTCTTATCTAAATAAATATTCCTTATTTATTGATCCATCCATTATATTTAATTAAATTAAAATTATACTTTTGACTCAAAATTAAAATTATTTTTTATAACAGTAACTTTTAGAGATTAATAAAAGGTATGCACAATTCTTGTAAACAAAAGGTACAATTAAAATTATTTTATATTTATTTGACACATTATTCAGTTGAGATACTTAAATGTTTAACTTATGTATGATACTTTAGATTCAAATATATTTTAATAATAAAATTGTGTGAATTTTTTTATTATTTTATTTATACAAAAATTATTTTACATTTTACTACAAATAAATAATATTTTTTAATTTGAATTTTGACAAATTGTTAATAGTTACAAGTGTAAAATATATATATGGTGTTTAATCTATAATCCTTTGGTAAAATTCAATGCAGAAAAAAAAATCAAGAATAATATAAAAATGCGATTAATTAGAGAGAAAAAACATTCAATTTAGCAAAAATATCTTCTATTTAATTAACTTCACGATAAACACAACAAAACTTAAGATAATTAAACTATACAAGCGTCTTCTTTATACATATGGCATGATTTAAATGCTTATTAAAATAACTTTTCAAAAGTAAAGACATCATAACTTGAGAGTATAACTTGATATCAATGTTAAACTATTATAAATTGTTCAAAGTTTTTTCCATTGAAATTAATCTATTATTTCTTATTATTTTTTTTAATAAAATATTTGTTTTGTATCAAAAAGAAAATTTGGATACACTGAAACAAATTTAGTGAGTAAAAAATTTCAATGTTTCATGTTTGATCTCTATAAAAAATTTCATCAACCTTTGTTCTTAAAACAAAAAATTATTTTCATTTGTTGTCTCTACTTTCAAATCAATTCATGTGTCTTTTTTATTTTTGAATAATTTCTTGCGGTTATTTTAGAATATTACATACACATAACTTACAAAAATATATAATTTTTTAATAAAAAATAAATTAAATATGAGCTTTTAATTTTTTAGTGCTTATTAGTTCAAATTTATTTTAATTTTTGTTAAATAAATCTAAACTTTTTATGGGGATATTTATACAATACAAATGAAGAAACAAATTTTTGAGACTATAACTTGAAAAAGAAATTTATAAAGATTAAAAAATATTGAAATTTTATAAAAACTATAAATTTATTTAACCCTTATTATTATTAGAGTTAAATATATTTGTATCTTTTATAAAATTTTAACAAACTATTTTAATCACATTTAAAATGAAAGCTACTTGAAACGAATATTATTATGTTAAATAATTTTTGTCCCTTGAATTTGTTATCCTATCAACTTGACGAAAGATAAACTTGGTTAAAACTTATAAACTCAGCATTATTTAATCTCTAAACGAAATGATCATCAATTCAAAATTAGGAATAATAATATTGAATAATAAAGACAACTAACTCAATTATTGATGTAAGAGAATATAAAGTACTTTCAAATAACCTTCTTTAATGTGGCGTGAAAATGAAATTATTATTAGTTCTCGTGAATATTAAGCATAAAAGCCAAAGTATCGTCAACAAGTATGGACCTATAAGTTAATATTAATATTATTAGGGATCAAATATTACTCTCTTCAATAACATATTTTACACGATAAATTTGAAAAAAATAATAATAATAATAATAATAATATAAAAATGCTTTAAAACGGTAATTTCGATTTAGCTCAGAGCAGAAGATCTATATGTAAAAGGTTATTCAAGCAGTGTAATTGATCCTCCTATTAGGATTTAGGTGCAGCAATTCCAATTTTTCTCAACCCTAATACCAATTTCACTTTCGTTTGCATTGATACGACGTCGTAGTGTCAAGAATAGGCAATGTACGGTGTTGGAGGAGACGATGCCCTGCCTGCTCGCCTCGGCATAGTAACGCCATCGATGCTGATTCCGGTGACGCCGTCGATGATTTCCCGCGACATGTCTCCGGCGCCGGCGAGGGAGGAAAGGATTCCAGCTCAACCGCAGTGGAGTCAGCAGGAGACGAGAGAGTTTATAGCTATACGCGCGGAGCTGGAGAGGGATTTCACTGCGTCGAAGAGAAACAAGACGCTTTGGGAAGTGGTGAGTTCCAAGATGAGAGAGAGAGGGTATAGGAGGAGCCCTGAACAATGTAAATGCAAGTGGAAGAACCTTGTTAATCGCTATAAGGTCCCTCTCTCTTTAACATTTTCTCTGTTTTCGTTTGATATTTGGGCCTTTTTTCAATTCATAATTATAATAATTGATCTAAATATGCTTATACAATGTCTAATAATCTAGTACTAGTACTTCTTTTTGTCTCATATTAAGTGCAATATTTAGTGTCCAATATTATTTGTCTCTTTATGTTTTTGATGAAGCAATTAGTTTTTCCACTACTATACCTTTATTTTAGTAAATAAAACTCATCATTGAATCGACAATGACTAATCATTTCCATAAAGTTGTGCACAATCCAAATGAAACACTTATAACGAGACAACAGGAGTACTTACAAATCACAAATATTGGACACACAACATTAATATGGAGACATCGATAATAATTTAAGAAAATGAAAGTGATTGAATTTAACTACTTGTGTTAGTGTCACGTCGAATACCGGGCACAACTTGAATTTGAAGTTGGGTGCTACATGAGACATATATCTCACCTTTTTTTGTTGATGATCATTTTGTTTGTTTTGCAAAAGGATCAGTAATGCATCTATTCTAGCTTTTTGTATCCAACATTTGTTTTTAGTACCATTTGGACTAGTTAAGAAATAATGAAATATGATGTGATTTGCTTATGGACCATAATACTGGATTCAGTTCATATATATGGAACTTTATGTGATGATGTGATTTGGTTGGAGGTGTGTTTTTTTTTTTTGTCTAAAATTCAATAAACCCCTTCCAACTAAGGGTCGTATGCAGAAACATCAATGCTTACAAGTTGAAACTCACCAATATAGCTCCTTCATCAGTCCAATGGTTGAGTTGAGACATCTAAAAGAGTTTTAAAAGAAGGTTCAGAGTTTTGGCTTCTAACATGACATATTTACAACTAACATTTGCTTGTTAAAAAACCAATATAGCACCTTCAACTCGCCAAAACAGCTTCACTAGTGAAGTAGTGCATGTTGACCTCTCCTTTGCATATACATAAAACCCGCTAATAAGTATGATTTGGTATTTGGTAAGTTCTTGTAATCATGTTGCTGGGTTAGTTTTGTTGTATAATATGCAACTATGCTTCAGTTTTCTTTTATTTGAGAATGCAGAAAAATGCCATGTTTTGAATACCTGGAATTTGTGCTTTACTAAGTAATGAAAATCACGTGATGAGATTTATGCAGGGAAAAGAGACATCTGATCCAGAGCATGGTAAGCAATGCCCATTTTTTGAAGAATTGCATGCTGTTTTTACCCAAAGAGCCCATAACATGCAACGGTTACTTCTTGAATCCGAAACTCGTTCAGCTCAAACAAAAAAAGGAGTGAAAAGATTAAGTGTAGATCGATCCTCAGAGGAATTTTCAGAAGATGATGAAGTTGAAGACGACAGTGAAGATGAGAGACCTGCGAGAAGCAATAACCGTAAAAGGAAAGCTGGCAAAATTGCAACGGAGAAGCCTTCAAGGGCAAAAAGTGCATGCAGTAGTGCTAGTGATATTCAGGATATGCTCAAGGAATTTTTCCAGCACCAGCTAAGGATGGAGATGCAGTGGAAGGAGATGATGGAGAGGCGTGCACATGAAAGGCAGTTGTTTGAACAGGAATGGCGACAGTCGATGGAAAAGCTCGAGAGGGAGAGATTAATGATTGAAGAGGCATGGAGAGAGAGAGAAGAGCAGAGGAGACTGAGGGAAGAGAGTAGGGCAGAGAGAAGGGATGCTTTGTTGACGACCCTTTTAAACAAACTCATTCATGAAACTAACTAAATGAGTCAAATGGCTTGGTTTCTTCTTAGCTAGTTTATTTGTTGTTTCAATTTAATATATGATTCTAAGTCTGGCCGAGAATGAACTAGATTTCATAGTAGCTTATGATTACACAGAATTTTGAAAAGGAGTAAGTATTTGGTGAATGAAGTAAAGGAGTTAGGAGAGGATTTGAATATTATAGGAGTACATGAACTTTTTCTTTTGAAAGTTGATGCAGGAAAAGCATTTTGTATTTGATTATTTAGGGATAATCTCTTGGCATTAAGTCCAGGGATATGTTGTTGTAAAACATATATTGTTTCTGTATGATTTTCTTATTCTATACATACCATATATATTTGCCTTTTGTAATCCCTGAAAAAGACCTTGGTTAACATGCATCACTTTTTATGTGCTGCATGGTAGGATGACTTTTTTTGTTTGTATTCATGCCATTATTTGACTGGAATCAATTCTAAAGAATTGTGTCCAATCAATTCAGAATTAAAAAATTACAAATATGATTGGAAGTTCAGAAATCTTAATAGGGAAAGACAACTTAGACATTTTACACCTCTGATGTTGCAAGCTTCTACAATATATGGCTGAGTTTATTGGCGTTTCAAATTAACATTACATCCTGATGGTAAGTTTCAACATGCTGGAAAATATAGAATCATAAGAGGAACCAAATACGCAGAACAATTAATATTTGATTGGAGGCCTTCTATTCTTGAATTTGCTTCATCTTTCTATCTATAGTAAATACATCCCTTATTGATCCATTGTAGCAAATCAGGAACTGTTATAAGCAAAAATATTCTTTAGTAGTGAAAGCTAAATTGAGGTATACAATTTTGAAAACAAACCAGTTCTTATTGTTGTTGCAGCAAAATTCTTAGTTATCATGATGCTGTAAGTGAAGGGGGCATCACCTGTTAAGCCTATATAATGTGTGAAATGGACTCTTGAGTATTGTGTTTATGACAAACCAAGCCAACGCTCAACAACAAAGACCACAACATAGCGGCCGCTACAAAGAAGATGTCAAGCTTTGGTTTGGTCTACTCACAAACATAATACCTCATTTCAGCCATGGAAATTAAAGAGGCTTGTGAAAATTGAAAGAGGCTTGTGATAGCTAGTGAAGTAGGAAAAGAAATTAATGGATGCAAATGAAAGTGGCGAAGAAGTTAATTCATAGACAAGGAAGAGTGAAACATAGAAAAGTATGATATAAAAAAAAAGCAACAAATTCAACAAACGCCGAACATACACTCTGAAAATCAAATTGTAGATGCAGGACCACTTGCAACATAAACACAACTTAAGGGCATGGCATTGCACAAACCATGAAAATTATTAGCTGAGCATAGTCTAGAAAAGGATAAGCATACAAAGAGTGCCAAACTCAATTTCCTTTAAGAGCCAAACACAAATTGACTTTACACGACATCATATTTAAACTTTACTACCTTTAATTATATATGAATCCAATTGGAACAGTAATAGTACTTGGGCAATGACAAATTAACATTCAGTACTCATTACACTAAAAAACTATTTAGTTACACACTGCTACAAATAATTCACCTAGATGAGTTGATTACATTTTGGATTACATTTTGTTTTGTACCATTTAGTATTTAACTTGGAGTTTTTATGATTGGAGATAAATGATAGTTACACACTGCTACAAATAATTCACCTAGATGAGTTGATGTGTGTGTTTATTGTTTTATGCACCATCTATAGCATACCATCCAAATGAAGAAACTAGCACAGCAAACCCGTGAAACCGTGGGCTGTGTCAAGTGTTGGTTTCTGTCACCTTTGAATTCAATACCAAAAGTATACCTGCAAGGCTAGCAAGTACTACAAGAAAACAAATAAATTTATAGCATATTCGTGCAGCATGTGACATTACATTCCAAACAATATTTTGCAGTAAATATTCTTGATTATAAAAGCATGACTGTAAGAAAAACCAAACAACAAAATTAAGGCTAGAAACTAGATCAGTCCTAGAAAAATAAGAACTTGAACTACGGGGTGTCAGCAACTACTTTTTATCTGCAAGTGTAAAAACTTGTGTATTAGTGCAGTAGAATAGTTTTGTGACTATGCTGGTGTTACTATTCTAAGTTTTCTCATTTTTACATATTATTAATTAAGTGACTAAAAGAACTTCATCCCTAATTTTGAACGTCGAACATTATAAAAATGCATAAGGTTTAAAAACAGTTTATAAGAGTGATACTCCCTTATCTTACTAACTGGTCTTGTAAAAATGTGTCTCTAATTAAATATACTAAAAAAGTTAATAAACTTTAGGTTGAATCAATAGAGTATCAAATTTGACCTTTAATTAAATCATTAACCAAATTTTCCTTATTATTGGATCAAATACCAACATACCAGGAAGTTTGAGAACCAAAAGTTAGACAAAAATTAAATATTTATTATACCCTATTTTGTAGAATTAGAAGTGCACAATAATTAGAGGTGAACGGATTAAAATGATATTCAAACCAGCATGTCAAGGTTATAAGTCCAAAGTGAAGATTAACATGATATCACTCACCCAAAAACAGAAATGGAAGAGGTGGGAAGATTTATTTTCCTAATGTTGACATTTACAATTATATTTATATGTATAATTAAAATACATGGTTAGAAATAACTCTATCCAATAGAGGTTGGTGCTAAAAATTCTCCATGATTCCAAAACATTATGAGTGATGCAAAGATCAGATCTATAGTTGCAAAAACAGAAAGAAAAAAAATAGGAGATGAAAAAAGAAGAGAATACAAGGTGCATAAGGGTAAAAGGATTTAAACAACCTCAATGTTCACAAGTGAATTACAACAACAAAAGAAAATGAACATTCCACCTTTTTAGTATAACCATAATATTTTTCATTTTTGCAGTTCCTTATTGTTGCTTAGGAAGGAGTCTTAGAATGTAAAGGGATATTACTTCATCATGTAATGTTGCAGGCTTCCTTAAGTTGGTCTGCATTGATACAACCGGATAATATTCTCATAAAGATTGAAACATCTTACAATAATGCACATTGAAAAAAAAATATTAAACATGTTGCAATTTGGCTTGGAAGCAGAAACATAGAGACACCTAAGAGAGCAAATTTTCTTTTGGAACTTTTATACTGTTTGCTCTAAGGATCGTCACTAGCTTGACTCTGCAGGAGGTTTCTCCTTTGGATGTTTGGAAGCATAATGATCAGCGAGTTGGTTTGGATTTGCAAGTTGGACCTGAAAATGAATGTGCAAAAACAGTATGAAGAATCCTGATACACACACAAAAAGTACTCACCAGGCTCTATATCATATTTGAAACTGCAGAACATCTACACAAACACACGGTTCAATTACATCAGAAAAATTCCAGAAAAGCAACAAAATTGAATAAGTCGGTTAACCTATTTAACCATAGTATCACACTAGCACGTTCGCCAGTTGAATGACCACCACCAGATATACACGACTCTTTGAATTTAATCAAATAACATTTCAGAAGTAAAATTGTAAAAATGGCATCATTCAGAGGCCTTATTACAAAAATACAGATAATAATTTATACATTCCTAGGGTATCATTTCTTCGATAAACTAAGAACCTTAAAAAGCCTTGGAATTTAAAGACCAGACCTTTTGTTGTGCTTAATGAAAGGGATGAGTTATTAACTTATTATCATGTGATTAGGATGTCACAAGTTTAAGTCGTGATATTAACCTCCTGTCAATGCAAAGCAAGAACCGAAATGGATTTGATCTTTCCATGAACCCACCATGGCGGGAACTTTATTGCACAAAGTTTCCCTTTTTAGCTTCTACTGTGGTTATGACAGCGAAAGTTCTTATTCTAAAATGTGATAAGTCTCTTCAACTAATAGGAACCCGGATTGAAGAGTAACTGAAAAGTAGTAGTAGTATTCACTGAAAATAATAACTATTACATCTCGTATAATAACTACTCCCTCCCTCCCTCTTCCATCCTCTTACAAAAAAATTGGTCGCACAATTAACTCCCTCTCTGCCACATCACATTCCTCCCCGTTCCTATATTTTACTACTAAAGCTATCCACATAGTAGGCTTGGGCAGCTCATGTGCTACCCTTTTGGGCCCACATTCACATTTTGAGTCCTAACATCAACAATAATATAAACACAACCATTTGATCACTTCTATGAAGAGAAAATATCTAATGAGTTTCTCCTATTAGGGTGTACAATCAAATGAAGAATGAGAACTTCTATTTCCTAGTGATAGGTTTTGCTTGCTACCCCACATACAAATGTTTCATTCACTTAACGTTGGATTACGGCCCTAAACACTAGACACGAAACCAGACAGAACCCGTATGCAAAAAACAATAATTTTCAACTTTTAGCCGGTGTTGTCAATCGCATATTGCCAAAAATAACAGTTTGTTCAAATTAAAGCCTCTATTTGACAGTGCAACTTTTAGTTTATACATAATTTGATTAACGATTCATTTCAATTATACATCAGTAAGAGGCATACAAGATTATCATAAATCACAATAAATGAATTAATGAAGACAAAAACAAGTACTCCTATCTAAAAAATATACTAGAACAAGTTGCTCTGATATGTCCCACCAAGGCACCTACAGAAGCATGCCTAACATACATTATTGAAAAAAAATACTATGGGCTGAATTGCTAAAGTACACTACAACCCATGAGTTGGCAACCTAACACACAAAACCAACACAACATTATCTTCAAAACAATAAAGACTTTTGTAGCAGTCTAGCTTACAATTATAAACAAATCAATAATTGAATCACTTAAAAGCGTAACCAATTAATATTTCTAGCAACATTTGCATCAATAAAGGTCAACCTTTTAAGCTGTGTTTAAAATTTAAATCATCAAGAACTGAAACAGCGATTACTCATTCAATAAAATTGTAAAACACAAATAAATTGAAAATTAAAAAGAAATAAAAGACGACCCAGATCGGTTAATTCAATGCCATAACATAACCTAACAGCAAGTGAACGAAAAATAGAGTAATTTCTAAGAACCCAATAATCAAAATTCGATCTTTTTTTTTTTTGTTCGCATGGAAAAAAATTATGATGAAGAAAAAAGGAAGAAAAGAAACCTTGCAAATGGGGCAGGTAAGCTTGAGACCAACGGCTCTGGCTTCAAGCTGAGAGCCCTTTGATTTCTGATTCTTCTCTGAGTTTCGTTTCTGCGCTTCGATCTTCTGCTTTCCTCGCGTCATCTTGTAGAATGTGTACCGTTCGATCGATCAAACTTCAAACTCGACCACCCACAGGAAAGAAGAAGAACAAGAAGAAGAATTATGAAAAGAAAATACCGATTATATATATGGCGAATTCTATGGTTGCTCTTTGCACAAATGCTTTTTTTTCCTTCCTTTTTGGATTAATAAATTCCACAATTACATTTATATAATAAAAAAAAAACGGTTAATTCATCTTTATTTTAAAATTTTGATAGTTGGTTTTTTTTTTATGATTTTTGAATTAAAAAATATAACATAGTATATTTTAAATAATTAATATACGATCTCGTGATATCAAATTATATAAACACATTAATTAAATTATAAAATTAAATAATTTTTTAAGTTTTTATATTATTTTATTAAAATTTTATGAATAATAATAAAAATAGTTGAATTTTAAAACTGTTTATATTTAAAATAATTAAAATTTTAAAATGAAAGAACCAAATTCACAGTTAATGAAAATATAAGAATTAAAACTTAAAGTTTACTCCCTACTAAATTTTAATAACTGTTTTAATTATTTGTATTTTAAATGTTTTTAGATTAGTCCATGTCGTCAATTTGGTGTTGAATAGGATAACAAAAGTTTGATTGAGACATGCTGCGTGGAATTTTTAAGTAACGTTGCATGGGACAATTAACTCCATTTTAATGATTTATTTAATTATTTAATAAAATATTTTAATTTTGATTTAAAAAATATCTTCTCTTGAATATTTTATAGATAAAAATGTGAATAAAGTCAAAATATACTATTCTCAATTTATCATATAAACTATACAAAAGCAAATATTTATTATTTATATATAAGATATTTTATATATAAAAATGTGAATAAAGTCAAAATACACAATTCACAATTTATCATACAAACTATACAAAAACAAATATTTATCAATTTATATATAAAGTATGAAATTTTTATTTGAAACTTTAGCAAAAACAAAATAATAGTAATTACCACATTTAATAAACATAATTATATTGATAATATATTTATTATTTTATGTATTTATTTATTAGTTAATTAATTAGATGGTTTTGAATATTACTTCAACCATTATATCAATGATATTATAAAATTTGTCCTAAATTTTGAAATTAAATATATATTATAAATTTTATGTATATTGTTTACTTTCACGTAGTAATCAATCTCACGCTACCCACTCACATAAATAAATAACTAATAAAAAAATCAAACATTTGTAAAACGGTGTTAACAAGTATTCTAAAAACCTTAGTTAAGAAAGTCAAAAATAAATTTTTACATTGAAAAAATAATTTTTAAAGTTCTAAAAAGTTAAATACACCATTTTCCAACACAAGTATTTTTATATTTATTCCATTAACCAATTCCCTAAGAACCTTTATTAACATTTTTCTAAAACAACTTCTATAAAGGAACAGATGGTAACTCCATAATTTTTTTTAGGCAATAACTCCATATTCTTGCAAATATAGCTAATGTGTTAGTAAGTATATTTTACAGAATGTATTATTAACATTTTTGTTCTTTGCAAATAATAACCGTGAACTTCATTAATTAAAAAACCAAAACCCATACTCACACAAGTTACAATCATTATTTCACATCTTTACCGTTTAAAATCATTATTTTACTCAAAAGTATACATCAAATAATAATTAACGGACCCACGAATGTGTTATGACACATCTAAAAGGAGTTTTTAATAAATAATTATATTAGTAACTACTGAACATTTATGTGGAACACATAACGGTGGAAAATATTTCCATAACATTAAAAACAACAATATATAGAAGCAAGCGTGAATCAAGTTTGTTAAGGGAGTAACATAAAATAGAGAAAAAGAAATATTTGGTTTTAATCATCACCAAAATAAAATAATTAATTATAACTAATAAAAGGGATCATGGGATTGTGGTTCTATATAGTAGCATCTATTTCTCTATATATTTTTCTTCAAGCCATTCTCAATGTAATCCGCAACAAGAAATTACCACCAAGCCCTCCAACTATACCCTTCGTAGGTAACCTTTTTTGGCTCCTAAAGTCATCAAAAAATTTTGCTGACATTGAACCTTTCCTTCGATCATTACGTTCCAAATATGGTGACATAGTTACCATTCACATAGGTTCTCGACCTTCAATATTCATAACATCACATGAAGTTGCTCATAGAGCACTAGTTAAAAATGGTACAATTTTTGCTAATCGTCCTATAGCACTTGAAACAATCAAAATTTTCTTCCCTAAACAACGTTCCGTAAGCACTTCTGCCTATGGTCCTATGTGGAGATTATTGCGCCAAAATTTAATGCAAGTGACTCAACCTTCTCGATTACATTCATATTCTCATTGTCGTAAATGGGCATTGAATGTTCTCAAAAAACATATTTTAGTTGATATTGAATTAGGCAATAAAGCCATACCGGTTGATGATTATTTTAATTTTACATTGTATACTTTATTCTCACACATGTGCTTGGGGGAGAAATTTGATAAACAAATTGTTGAGAATATACAAAGGGCACAACATCGTTTGATCCACAATTTCATTAGATTCAATGTGTTGAATTTTGTACCAATGTTGTCTAAGTTTGTGTTTAGAGGATTATATAATGAGATTTTAGAAATTCGTCGAAATCAAATAAATTTATTGCTTCCTTTAGTTAAAGCCCGCCAAGAGAAAATAAAAAACAAGATTCATGTTTTGGACGGAGATAAGGATGATTTTGAGGCTTATATTGATACTCTTTTTGAATTAAGACTTCCCGATAGTAATAATAAGTTAAACGATGAAGAGTTGGTTAGTTTGATTTCTGAATTTTTGTTAGGTGGAACCGACACAACGGCTACCACGTTGTTATGGGCCATGGCTAATTTAGTAAAGTATCCAAAGATTCAAGAGAAAATTTATAATGAAATTAAGGAAGTTGTGAAACATGGTGAAGAAATTGAAGAGGAACAATTAAAAAGAATGCCTTATTTAAAGGCTGTTGTGTTAGAGACATTTAGGAGACACCCACCTGGTCATTTTATAATTCCTAGAGCTGTTATACATGATGCTATTTTGGATGGTCATAAGATACCAAAAAATGCAATGGTGAATTTTCCTGTGGCTGAATTAGGGTGGGACCCAAATGTATGGGAAAATCCAATGGAATTTAAGCCTGAAAGATTTTATAGGGAAGTTGAAAAAGATGCTGAATTTGATCTAAAAGGGTTTAAAGAGATTAAAATGATGCCTTTTGGTGCAGGGAGGAGAGTTTGCCCTGCAATTAGTGTTGCAATGCTTCATCTTGAATACTTTTTGGCCAATTTGGTGAGGGATTTTAAATGGACAATTGAAGAAGGGTGTGAAGTGGACATGAGTGAGAAACAGGCCTTCACCATTGTCATGAAGAATCCATTGAAGCCATGTGTGACTCCAAGAACCACTTGAAACAAATCTTTCAATTGTCTCATTCAACCAAAAACAAAAAATGAAAATTGAAAATAATAGAAAACAGAATGCAAAGTGTTTTTCATATTTGGTTATTTTTTAATTTTTAGTATTATTTTTAATGTACTTCCTCCATCAACAACTGATGTCAATTTTGAAAAAAAATTATTTCAAAATTGAATATCACTTTCAATTTTTCTCCTTCTAAATGTAGCTTCAAGTTAATACTCTATGTGTCACTCATAAATCATTATATTTCGCTTTTAATTTATGATAATGGTTAATACATTAATACATATTAAAACTAGTTTGGTAAACTATTGTTATATATATTTCTTTTATCTATAATTATATTTTCTTAATGGTTAAATAAGTGTTTGATTCATATCAAATTTTAACAATTTGTTTTTAGTTTGTGTAAAAAAATACAATTTTTATTCTTTACAAAATGATCATGTAAATAATTTTAATTCTTATTAATAAGTCAAAATATATTTTTGAATGATTTTTTTATATATGTTTAGCTTAATTTTAAAATGTTTCTCTACAGTAAATAAACTCAAAATTTGATTTTTAATTTCATATATTCGTTATTTTTATCTTAAGTTTTTGCTATTTAAAAAAATCATATTTAATTATTTTCAATTTTAAAAAATCTTAAATTTTTGTGGAGATTTTTTTTGGTAATATTTTAAATATATTTGTAGAATAATATTTGAAAATAATTAACTTATTTAACTTATTTTGATATATACTAATAATTATTTATATTTATTTAATATTTTATTTTATCTCTATTTTTTTTTATCACATTATCAATATATTATATTTATATATTATATCAATTTCTTTACTTCTTTATTTTTCATGATATGTACAACTTTATATAGGTATACACTAAACATTTTCTCATGTAAATATACTCATGCTTCTAACAATTATTTAATTTTCAATTTTTAGAATGCAAACATCTATTGTATTCTCACACTAAGTCTTATGCAGTGAGTTTACAAGCCACCATGAATTTCTCGTTAATCCATGCTCTTCTTCACAAGACTGTAAACAACGTTGTAATGTGTGACATTGATGAGTTAATGTCTCCAGAATAAAAATGTTTTTTATTTGGCCATCTCAACAAGTGTATATACTATATTCGTCTCACAGCAAAAGACCTACTTATAAAAAATGTTTTCAATGATTTTTCCATTCTTCAATTCAATATTAATTAATTATTTTTAATTATACAATTTAATTAATATTTTATTGTTTCATAATAAGTATCTCATTTATAATATTTATTTGCTTTAAATTATTTATCTTTTTATATTATTAATGAAAATTTAATTATTTTTATCTACTAATATACTCTTATTTATTATTCTCTAAAAATAACATATAAGAAAAAATAATAATTAAAAAATTTATTTATTTAAATAAATCTTTTAATTAGATATATCAACATTTTAACTATTTTTTTTATATTTCATTTAATATGAAGTATACCTCAACTTATTAAATTTCTATATTAACTGTAGTTAATAAAAATATTTGAATACATGAAAATTATTTTTTCGTTGAAATCTATTTGACTAATTATTTTCTTTAAAATAATGTCTAATCTAAACGAGATGTTTAAAATAAAACGAATGGAGTATCATTTACGTCACTTTCAAATTAATATAATCTATTTTACATTAATAGTAATAATAAATAAGTCAATGTTCGATAAACATAAATTAATAAAAGTATTATTCTATGCATTTAATGTTCAAACCACACTCACTTTTCAATTTAAAAGTTAAAAATAACTTTCAATATATTTTTAATTAAATATTTCTATTTTTGTTTCTTTAATAAATATCTGAACATTTGTTAGCTTTTCTTAATATATATATATATATTTTGGGTGAATTTGTATAAATATTTTTTATTTGGAGTGTGGGTTGGTTTGTATTTGGTTTAAAATTATTAACGTGTTAATGTTTTATGGAGTAGAAGGTGGTGGAATTTTTGGTTCTAATTAAGATTACTCTTGATATTTATCTATTTCTTATTATGTTTTTGTTTTTCTTTAATATCTTGCAAAGTTTTAAAAAGTTATCATCTTTGTAAATTAAGATAAACTAAACATAAACTTAGTGAGTGAATGAACGGCAAAGCATATTTATTTTTACAAAAACGGCAAAACATATAAAAGTACCAATTACGTATTATCCTTATATATTTTCCCTGACATGATTCTATTAAATTACATTACTATAACTTATTTAAGCATAGAAAGAAACAAAAATGGTAAAAATGACATAAATACAAAATTATATATATAGATACTTCAGAAAATAAATGAACAAGAGAAAAAGGAATAGGGAGAAGAAGTAATGTAAGCTTCAAGCCGTCAATTTTATGAGCTGTGATAAAAAAAAAAAAAGGCGTCGGTTGCACGTGCGAAACATCTTAGCTCTTAATTTCATTAGTTTAATTAATTTCCGAAAAAGAGCATCTTACTCTCACTTCTAAGTTCACACACGCTCACACACTCACATACTCACACACTCGCACTCACTGTTTGGAATCACACACAAATCTCAGGCACAAACACAAAGCAGTGGGTGAGAGAGTGATAACGGTGGTTTTAACGTTTTTCGTTATTATTCCTTTACAACTCAACTTGCATTTTTCTCTCACTTTCGCATCTCAGATCGAAATCAAGGTGAACTCTGCGTTTCTGCATTCTTTCTCTCTCTTCAAGCTTCTTCGATTTTGCTAAATTCACTGTCGCTGTTACTCAAATTAAAGTTGATAATTAATTAATCTGGATTTCATGTTTTTGCATTTTTTGCTTTTGATTTGAAATGCTGAATTTCTTTATAGTATACTTTATGTGAAGCTCTTCTACTAGTTTACCTAGGTTCAGTTTGGATTAGGTTCTCTAGCTTACTAGTTACTGGAGTTTTTTAATTAATTTTTTGCGTTACTTTTTTACATTACTTTCTTCTTTAGGTAAAAAGTGTTTGTGCGTTTCAGCTGAAATTTTTGGGAAATAAGTATTGTATTGATGAAAAAAGTCTTGAAGATTCGATTATAGAGAGTGGTTGATTGTGCATTCTTAATCATTGTCTTAGGGTCTTAGTTTCTGCTTGGATTGACTTATTTACTAGCATAAGCACTTTTGAAACTGTTTCAACTTATTTCTATATAGCTTCCTAAAGCACTTAGAGCGCATAAGGAAAGAGGTTGACTTTATTTTATCTTTTGTTATAGAAATAACTCATATACAAACACTTATTAAATAAAAGCTTAATTAAGTTGTTTATCCAAACAGAGCCTTAATAAACTACAATATATAAAACTTTTCTCGTGTTTTTATTTACTTGGTGAGGTTATGTTTGTAACTGTTAACAGTTGTAAGTGTTTTTTAAGTGCCATTGAGATCACTGATATGCATAACTGTTAGAATAACTTTTGGTTCTTATCTGGTGTATTTTTTACTTTGATAAATTTGTTATAATGATGGTTTTTTGTATGCTTTAATTTTAGTTTAATTGCTTTGATGTTGCAGGCAGTGTCTAAGTTCATCTGCACTGCTGATGTATATACCAACCAGATAATTACATGGTGGAGAGAGACATTTCGGATACTTTTGTCTCAGATGAATTTGAGTAGTTCTACTATTCTTGAACAGTGTTGCTATGGGCATTTGTCTGATTAAAGGGCAGTGGCCGTGGCTTCTATATGTCTTGCTGATAGATATTGTAATTAATAACACTGAAGCAATCAGTCCTGATGGTATATATATTTCTTATGATTGTTACTTTTGAAACTATTGTTAGTTTGGATATAAGTCTGATTCTGCTGATTTTTTATTTACCATTATGCCTTTATAACAAATGTGTTGGACGAAGTCAAAATTCATGAATTCTAGTACTATTATTCTTACTTGTGTTAGTTCACTCATGGGACTTAGTTGAAAATGACAGCTAACTAATTTCATGAAGTAGAGTCCTTTTATGCTGCATAATCATATTGATTATTATATTCTCTTACATTTATAGGTGAGGCACTTGTCAACTTCAGGACAGCCATTATTAGCTCTGATGGTATCCTGTTACAATGGAGGCCCGAGGATCCTGACCCATGTAAATGGAAAGGAGTTAAATGTGATAAAAAAACTAAGAGAGTGACACATTTGTGAGTTTTCACACTTGACATATCTTCTCTTTCACTTGCTATAAGACTCAGTTTTTTTTACATGAAGGCATTTCATACATCGTCATGTTTTGATTCACTGGTGTAATTTTCCAAATGTATTATGTTGTGGGTTGACGAAATATATCATATTAGTCTTGTATTTATTAAGTGGTCCAAAGCATACTTTTATGAATCTTCACGGGAATGTTTTCAACCATGTCTGGAACATTTAGGTTCTGAGTTTGACTTAAAAGTTCTGTAAACAAATGCTATCTAATTCTTGGAGCTAGTACTGATTGTAAATTTCACATAATACAATTTTCCTTCTCTTTTTCTTCTACCCTAGTGAGTCCACCTTTTAAATCTCTGTTCGAGGGATCCCCTCTTTTCTTTTCTTTTATGGGTTTCGTGTTGCAGTAGTGTTTTCAATAATGCAGGATAGGAGAGAGCATTTTTTTCTATATGTAAATATCATTGCATCTGAGCAATAATTTGGATACAAGACTGCTGAATTGTAGAAAAAAGTAATTTATCCAGATATTACAGGAGACTTACTGGCAATTATATCCAGAATTCTTTATCTAACTTTTCATTGGTGATATTGTAGGAGTCTATCTCACCATAAGTTAAGTGGTTCTTTATCACCTGACCTTGGGAAGTTAGATCGGCTGAAAGTTCTGTATGTATTTTAAATTTTTTGATAACATATACTTGTCTGTTAATTATTAGATACTATTCCTTAATCCCTTATGTAATGACAATGTTAATGTATCTGTTGTAGTGCTCTTCATAACAACAACCTCTATGGGATAATTCCACCAGAATTGGGAAATTGCACTGAATTGCAGGGAATGTACGTAATAACATTGGTCCACCTGCTCAGTTCTGTTCCATATTTGTTTTTCTATTTACTTTAGAAATTTGGTTTGTCCAGCTTTTTACAGGGTAATTACCTCAGTGGAATGATTCCAAGTGAAATAGGAAACCTCTCACAGCTTCAAAATTTGTGAGTTTATATTTTAGTTTATACATATCTTATTAACTGTATTTAATTATTGGGTTATTTTTTTGGTCTCTATAAATATACCATATTTCGTTTTTAGTCCATCTAAAATTTTTCTTCAAACAATAGTCTCTCAAATGTTTTCTATCAACAATTTTGGTCCCTACTTTTAAGTCAACTCATGTGTGTCAATCGAATTTTTGAATGATTTTTTTCAGGAATGTTTAGAACATTATAAGGCCTCGCCTAATAAATTTTTTAAAATTTTCAACAAAATATGAATTTTTAAGCACTAAAAACTTAAAAAAAAAAATCATATCATTTGTTAAAAAATTCTAAATTTTCGTGGGAGATATTTTTATAATGTTTTTAACATGCATGCAAAAGATCATTTAAAATTCCAGACGATACATATGAATTGTTTTAAAATCAGGGACCAAAATTATTGACGGACCATTGTTTGAAGAAAATTTTTAAAGGGAGTAAAAATAAAATATGATGTATTTATTGGGACCAAAAACTTATTTAACCCTTAATAACTTGTGTGCGGGTCAAACATTATAAATATTGTAGTACTAGTATGGGCTCATTCTGTTTTCATGCATGGGTGGTGGGTATATTCATGCAAGCACAAATGTCCTTGAATTTATGAAATGGTTTTCTAATGTTCTGTAATTTGGTTATTTAGTTAAGTATGCAATCTTCTTTTAACAAAAAAAAAATCAAATTAGGTAGTTCTAGTGTTACGGAGATCATATTATTATTCATCAACATGTCTGATGTCTCCCTATTTTACAGGGATATATCAAGCAATTCCCTTGGTGGGAATATTCCAGCATCAATTGGAAAGTTGTATAATCTAAAAAACTTGTATGTAGACTTCTTTTCTGCTGTGGTTGTACTTTCTTTATGCCCATTTTTATTAATTTTCCATTTTTCTAATTTTTTTAGATTTTTATTAATTTGCTATTTTTTTATTCTTTTGAATGTATCTTTTTTAATTATGGTCATATTGGGTACTCCGCAGCAACGTATCAACCAATTTTCTGGTTGGACCAATACCTTCTGATGGTGTCCTTGCAACCTTTACTGGAAGCTCGTAAGTGTGGCTTTTTCTGTTTTCTGCAGGTTAAGTGCTGCTAGTAATCTGACTGATTGTATTATGTTTATACTTCTATCCTTGCTGATCAATGGTATTAGACTGTCCTGATGTAGTAGTTTACCTCTTAGGAATTAAATATATTTTTCCTATGTTGAGACAAATATGTTCTGTTGTAGGTATGTTGGAAATCGTGGTTTGTGTGGGGTACAAATCAGTTCAACTTGTAAAGATGATGGTTCACCTGGGCGAAATGGTCAATCTACTTCAGGTAGAGCTGAATGATTTTCCTTAATCCTTGTTCATTTAGCCTCATACCAAGATTGCTCTCTTTCTTTGTTCCTGTTTCTGTGTTTAATGATGTATTGGCTTTTCATAGAAAATACTTTTTTTAAAGAGTCTTCAGCTCTATGCATATTATGATAAGGCCATATAAAGCTCTATAGCTTTGTGCATGATTGGTTTCACTTTTGGAGGGGCTAAAATTTATTCTAGAGGTGCATAATTGATTGACTTGTTTGCTTCTCCTTGAGTAGAATTGGTTTTGCATTAAGAATTGATTCTAACTTGACGCCAGATTCATAGCTTTTACCTCCATAATTGATCTTTTATTTACTCTCTTTTACACGATTATATCCAAACATAAATAATTTTACCTTCAACTCACTTTTAGCTAGAATCAATTTTACTAAATCAATTTCTTCAAAATTAATTTTTGCTACCTTAGAACCAAACACGCATTCATTTTAGATGAAACTTTTCTTTCCAAGGCTGCAATGGCAGTACCATGCGGCATGTTAGTAATACCCCTATCCTGGACCTATATTGTTTTCTAATAAGATGAAGCTAAAGGTTTTCTTTTAAGGGTGAAATGGTGGTACCATGAGGAATTTTAGTAATACTCTCTATCCTGAACCTATATTGTCTTCTAATAAAATGATGCTAAATCTTTTCTTTTCGAGGGTGTAATGGTGATACCGTGAGGTTTTTTAGATTATATCCTGGACCTATACTGTTTCCCTAATGAGTATAAGGTAGAGTCACATCAAGGTACTGATGGAATTTTGCACCTAATTCAGACTGCAAATAATGGGAAATATGATAAATTTTGGGTATTTGGTTCTTTGGGTGTATGTATATGAATTCGAAATGTCCGACTAGAGAAACAAAATGAATGGGTGTAAGCAAGTTTGGTTCAAAATAGATTAAAAAAGTTAGAAACAATTCTATGTAAATAATGAGTGATCCAAACCTTTTTATTTAACCAACATGAATCCAAACCAATATTTATTTTAACTGAATTTGACATTGCATTAGACATTGGCTTATGGTTTTTTTCAAAAGTGGCTGATTCCCTAAGAGCTGTCAAGTTTTATTTTGTATGATCCAGATGTATTACTTTTCCAAGTGAGCAGGCGTGACTGTGTATGTTAGGTCATATTTGTGCAATATTTTTTAGGTGCGGGGAGAGAGGACAAGGGCATGTTAATTGGTGTTAAGAGTGCACCAAAGTTATAAAAATTAACACACACACTTCCTCTTCCGCCTGAAAGAAGTCAAGGATACTGTTACCTTTTCAAATAACCAAAATAACCGATTAAGTACGACTGCACATTTGATATTGATGTGAATACAGTGCTTAGCATGTGTTTTGTGTAACAAATAGTGAAGTTCATCCTTCAGTATGTAACTAAAGGAAGGACTTCAAATTCCGTTAGATTACTTATTTGTTACCTATATTATGCACGATTAACTTGATAAAAAGAAGAAAGTTTACTAGTCTGTTAGAAGAGCTAGGGAAGATACTATATCCTATAAAGGTTATGGTATTTGTCTGATTTTTTATTTGTTGGCACATTCCCTGTTTGTACTTAAATAACTTTTTGTTTTCTCAACTATAGTTTTGATAGTGTAGTATATAGGATAGTCTGTCAGATGATGTTGTTATCAATTCCATTTTGACTTCTATTGTTTTATTCTTTATAGACCAAAGTCAAAATGGAAAGAAGAAATATTCTGGCCGACTTCTCATCAGTGCATCAGCAACTGTGGGTGCACTTCTTCTGGTGGCACTTATGTGCTTCTGGGGTTGTTTTCTTTATAAAAAGTTTGGTAAAAATGATAGAATAAGTCTTGCAATGGATGTTGGTGCAGGTACGCATATGTGGCTTGCTTGTATTCATGTTTGAGCTAGCCTTTCTACTTTATGCATTGAAAAGCCCTTGAAAATTTTAATATCTCCAAATAATGTCTTGTAGGTGCCTCAATAGTGATGTTTCATGGAGACCTTCCATATTCTTCAAAAGACATTATTAAGAAACTAGAGACTTTGAATGAGGAACACATAATAGGAGTAGGGGGATTTGGAACTGTTTACAAGCTTGCAATGGATGATGGGAATGTATTTGCTTTGAAAAGGATTGTAAAGATGAATGAGGGCTTTGATCGTTTTTTTGAGAGGGAGCTTGCAATTCTTGGTAGCATCAAACACCGTTATTTAGTTAACTTACGGGGATATTGCAATTCGCCTACATCAAAGCTGTTAATATATGACTACCTACCTGGTGGCAGTCTTGATGAAGTTCTTCATGGTATGATCTTTATTTGAACACTTACAATATATATTTCCATCATCATATTAATGTATGAAACATCTAATAAATCTTTATTATCAAGTACAACCGTACAAGTGTTAAGACTTTTGGGAGGGCGTGTGGGGATTAGAAGGTCAAATGCTTGCATGTGGTAATCATCACATACTTCTTATAAGAAACCAAACCTCTGATTAAGAACCCTTGGTAGCTCTCTCAAAATAGATCACGACATAAATATCTACGTGTTATGTTGTGTGCATTTAATATAAAACATGTAATAGCAACCTTTTCTTTGCCGTAGCAGCTGAGCATATGGATCTTTTATGCTTTTTGGATATGTGATGCTAATTCAACTGGGAATTGTTGTCTGTGAACATTTTGATGTTTGAAAATTAGGTTATATTAACATCTATCTGTTTGGGCTCTGATGCTATTATGCTTTAGTTATTTGATTGTTAAAGATGGCATTTTTATTTAGTCTGCACTGTTTGATACAAATTCAATTAACATGGAAGCTAGTATAGTATCTCTACTTAAATCTTCTTTGAGGATAACGGTGTTTGTGATGCATTGCACAGAAAGATCTGAGCAACTAGACTGGGATGCACGGTTGAACATAATCATGGGAGCTGCAAAAGGGCTTGCCTACTTGCACCACGATTGTTCTCCTAGGATCATACACCGAGACATAAAATCAAGCAACATTTTGCTTGATGGAAAATTGGATGCTCGGGTTTCTGATTTTGGACTTGCCAAACTTCTAGAGGATGAAGAGTCTCACATCACTACTATTGTTGCTGGAACATTTGGTTATTTAGCTCCAGGTAAGCAATAATGGATATGATATACACTGGATAGATAGTTGTCTGGAGCATGAATGATGGTATTTACCAAATGAACTATTAACGAGGGTCTCTTGTTGTTGAGGGTGTCTAATATTGCATGGGTGTTTGTTTATCTGCTTGTCTCATGTTTTGATGTGTTCACATGAAATATCTCTTTGGTGTAAGTGCTTGTGAATGAAATTATACTAGATTGACTCTTGAAAGAGTAAATGCAAAAGTGTAAAGAGTCTTTTTAGCTCTGGCATTTATAGCGAAGGAGAAACAGAGGACCGCTGTTGCCAAAACAACCAAACGAACATAAAGAAAATAACTGAGTATGATTAATACCTTTAATATTTTTTCTCTTTAAGTAAAGTAACTACCAATAATCAGCATGTGTTAAGCTTCACAATTGTGACATCGAAAAGGCAGATATGATAATTGTTTGGGGTGCACTAAAATGAGATTTTTGTTAGACTATTAGCTTCGTTATTTAACTGTATATTCTTTGAACAATCTCCGTACTCCATTACAGAGTATATGCAAAGTGGCAGAGCAACCGAGAAGACCGATGTTTATAGTTTTGGGGTGTTGACACTTGAAGTGCTTAGTGGAAAGCGGCCAACAGATGCATCCTTCATTGAAAAGGGTCTCAATATTGTTGGTTGGGTATGTCATGCACCTAAATATTAGATACACGTCCATATATATTTAGTTTTTATCTAAACATATATCTTTAGTTTAATTTGTGGTACATGTGCATATATATTTAATTACATTGTTTTGTTAGACAAATGTTAGTTGTTATATGTTATGTTTATGTTAGTAGCCAGAGTTTGAATCCTAGACCTTCTTCTCAAACTCCTTCAAGTGTTCTATTTCAATCACTCGAGCTACACCTTGGGGACTATTTAATTACAATGTTAATCAACAATCACGGAACATTTTACTCCTTAAAGTGTATTTCACATGTAGTTTAGAGGAGCTACAGTGTTGATTATCATTTAGTACATTTACCTTATTATGCTATTACAAAGTGGGGGTACAGTTTAGTTTGAAAGAGCTAAATCCTTAAGAATACGTGATAAACTGGGCCTCCTTATGGTTACCACTACAATTAGCTTGAAATGAGAGTGTTGATTATATTATGGGTGTGATTGAGAGTGTTGATTATATTATTCAAGTAGCTGAATTAACAGAAACTTGTTATCATCTTCTACTACATGTTCTTTGTTATGCATTACAAAGTGAAGATAATCTTAGTTACTATTTTAGTAGGGAATGGATGCCCATTATAATGCCATAATTTGCTTTCGTTCCAGTTGAATTTCCTTATTACCGAAAATAGGCCGAGAGATATTGTCGATCCACTATGTGACGGGGTTCAGGTTGAGAGCCTTGATGCCTTACTCTCTGTGGCTATTCAGTGTGTTTCCTCAAGTCCAGAGGATCGACCCACTATGCACCGAGTGGTCCAGTTGCTTGAATCAGAGGTTCTAACTCCATGCCCAAGTGACTTCTATGACTCGAACTCCGACTAGAAAGCTTGTGAAGACAATTTAATGGTACTTGTTAGTGCAAATTACTTGTGAGTCAGAAGTGATGAAAGAGGCTGAGAATCTGCACAAAACTTTTCATCTCAATTGCATTCATTCTTAAAGTATGTTTGTAATGGAAGGTGTCCTTCGTTACATCACTTCACAACAGGTGTTGTTCTTCGTGCTGTATCTTCATTGGACATTTTCATGCATTTCATTGTCTTCGTGATGAGTTGCATGTTATATTTGATCGTGGTTCTCCCTTTCACTTTTGTGTTTCCCCTCCTTTTGTTAGCATTTGTAATCTTAGTCCCATTGTTCACTCCAATTTAAGTGTATATGAATATGTATAATTTCAGAAAGTCCACTTTTGCAAGTAATTCTTGTTATTTGTTCTTGTAATATATGTTTCCATAAAGGAAGGATTATTGAGAAGGTCAGGGGTTTGATCCCCGTTACTAACATTCCCCCTCCCCATTAACAAACTAATTAACAAAGAATTTATGGACTTAGATTTGATGAAAACTTTATTCTTAATCTTTTACTACGTGGTTTTTGTGATTTTTGTTTTTCTTAATAACAATTTCGTATGGATTGTTGCAAGACAATGACGGATTTTAAAAAGAATTTCCCCCAATGTTTGTGTATTATGAGAACTAATAATTTGTGAAATCCGTTAAGGATGAGCAAAAATTTAAGCTTGGTGATGGTAAGCATGAGAGCATCAAACTCTGATCCAACTGAACCTAACTAACCATTTGAAGTTTAAGGCGTCACAAGTCATGGGTAATTAAAACAGTAATTAAAACAAGTTAGAGATGGGTTTTAGCAATCAAACTCAAATTCCATAAAAAACCCACTGGATAATACCTGGAGTGGATATAAAATGTTAATAAAAGAACCCTAAGTAGTATATAAGGTTTTTAATATATTTAAAAAATGACAAAAGAAATTTATAAGAAGGGACAAATATAACTAGGGAACTAGTAAAAGAATATAGTTACTGGTGTAAATTGTAATAGACCAATTTGCTTCGGTTTTGACGAAAATATATCTGAAATTCGGAATTAATGAAAAATAGTCGATTTAGTTTGACTCAAAATTTTGTAGGTTAGATTGCATTAATAAAGTGCAACTTTTTTTTTTCTACATAAAAATTGCACTTGTTGGAGAATCTTACTTTTTTAAAATAATTTACTTAGTTTAAAAATAATTAAATTAATTTTATAATAGACTTTTGACAGTTAATTAAGTTAATTGTAGAGATGATTAAGTGGTGAAAATAATAAAAGAAATTATAAAATACTACTCATTTAAATTAAGAAAAGAACAAGCTAGAGGGCGAGCCATTGCCAATCTCGTAAATCTCAAGAGATTAATATCCAAAATTGAACTTGAAAGATTAGTTGGTTTACAAACAAAATCATAATTATTTATAACTTTTTTATTATAATAAAATGAGGACATTTTTTTAAATAACACGAGGACACTTATTTACAAAAACATTGATAATGTTCTAATTTTATTTGGATAATGCTGATACTTCATTTAGTCTCAAATATAATTAAAAAAATTCACATTTAGTGGTATAAAATATAATTAAATTTATTTCCATTTTATATAATAATGTCATTCCTAGCTAAATAAACCTCAATTAATATGAATTTTATTTTTTAATAACTCTTTTATTTATAAAGCTTTTTTTCTTCATAAAAGGTGTTATAAAAAAATACAAATATTTTTTATTAGATTAGAAAAGAGATTATTTTTTAATATATTGTCGGTGTAATTATTTTACATTATTAATCAATCACAAATAATTATTTATATAATTTTTAATATAAATATAATTAAAATCAAATACTTTTAATAACTCAATAGTTAAACTTTGTTTATTTGATGACATACAAAAATTTACGCTTATGAGTTAATCTCATGAAGAAAATTAATTACTCTTAACAAAAATCATATATAAACTTAAAAGCCGACATTAGACATTCTTATGTATGTAAATGCTAACAAGTGTTAAGAATATTATTTTACAAGTCTAACAATTAAATAAATTTCTCTATTAAATGTTGAATGTTATCTCTTTACTT
>JBBPBS010000738.1:9049730-9060571 GCA_037974835.1 Cicer judaicum
CCTAATTTATATTGTTTTTCTCTCTATATATATATAAAAGTGTTTTTTTGTTTTTTAAATTTTTTTTATATTTTTTCTTTATCTCACCAACTAAATACAGCGTTATTTAGTTTTCTCGTCGAATTGTGATTTTTATTTTATTAAGATTGAAAAATTAACATTTAATACATACATATTTGATTAATAATTTTAAAGTCGTTAATACTACAGTTATAAAAATAAAAATATTTTAATTATGTCAATTTTATAATTATTTTATTATTTTATATTATTAATCTATTTAATGTGAGTTTATTTATAGATTTATCATTTTTGATATCAGTGAATTTGTGTTTGATTGTTTTTAATTGATATACTCTTTTAGTTTGAATTCATAAATATAAAAAAAATCTAAAAATATTAATATTTTATGAAAAATCATGTATGAATTCAATAGTACTTTGAAAAAGTGATAGACATAATTTTATAATAATTAGTTAACTTATGAGAATTTCTAAACAATGCATTTATAACACTAGTTAAGAATTGTTTTATTTATAATGTTCTCTTCCATAATTACAAAATATAACTAAATTTTAAACATTTAAATAAATATAAACAAAAGTTGACTCTTTTCAATCTATTTATAGTATATAACGTTCACTTTCTAAAATTAAATATCCACGTTTTTATACAGTTATATGAATAAAAGATAATTTAAATAATAAAATAAAACTTAAATGAGATTTTTTAATGGAAGTGTGATTATTAATAAATAAATAAAATATTTAAATAATATGGGTGTCATTTAGGAAAACGCTAATTGATACGCGAAAATGAAGCGCGTGTCGTGTCCGGTGCGAGTGTTCTTAAAAGACGCTTTTTCCCCTAACATCAACATTCACATATACTAATGCTACTGCAGTTTTCACTTTCACTCTTCATTATTAACAACGCATTCATTCCATTATTATTATTATACCCTTCTCTTCTAGTAACTGTTACTAAATCTCTCTCTCTCTCTGGAAAGTCCGAGGTACTCATAACAAAAATAATTCATCAATCCTTATTATTCTGTTCATCACCATGCCTTCTTTTTCTCCTTCAACTAACTTCAAACACAACACTAACTTTTTCTGATCATTCCCTTTTTCTACTGCAAAAAAGTTACACTTTTTATTGTCAAATTAAAATGGATGCTATACGGAAGCAAGCTAGCAGATTGAGAGAGCAAGTTGCTAAGCAACAACAGGTGATCATCATTCCTACCAGATACATGGACGGGATGCTTCCCAATTTTACTGTGCTTTCTGTGCTACTGTTTATAATTTAGGTTAAAATTGGTTTTGTAGCATGGGGTTATTGTGTAATAATGTTAATTTTACTTTAATTTTGAAGTTGGGTTTGCTGTTAAGCCTTGTTTTTTTGCTTCTGGATTGAACTCATGATGTTGGTTTGGTATACTTAAACAGAAAGTTTTGATTTTGTTTGTAAACTGTTCACTTTACTGTGTTTGAAGCTATGTAGCACCAACACTTCGGAATAAAAGTGTGCCTATGTCGGTGTCAGTGGCACGACTGACACAACACCGATATAATATGATTGACTTATGTCTTATATCATTTTGTTGTTTTGCAGGCTATACTTAGACAATTGGGGCAACTTAGCAATGAACCACTCATGGCTGATGAATCTGAAGTTGAATGTCACCAGAAACTTCAAAAGTTATACACTTCTACAAAGACTGCTAAGGTGTATTTGTATTTATCAGTTGGGGGCTGACATTTAGGCCCTGTTTGGACAGCAACTTAATTAAAAGCTTATTGTATAAGTATTATGTATAAATTATTTCAACGACAAAAGATAAACTAAAGTCAAACTATTTTCATAAGTTATCTTGGAGAGCTTATGAAAATTAGCTGAAAGCAGCTTATAACACGTCATAAGCTGTTTTCAAAAGCTTTCTCGAACAATCTTACAAGTACTTGTGCCAGTAGATTAGCTCGAATAAGCCAGTCAAAACAAGCCCTAAAGTTTAGAGAGGTTTGTTTGCTTAAGTTTTTAACCAATGTTATGCTTGCAGCATTTTCAGCGGCATATTGTACGTGGTATTGAAGGATTCATCTCTGTTAGTTCCAAGCAGATGGATATAGGTGACTTTTGCTTTTGATCTTTACCAATGAATTGATTTGATTTATGCCTCAAGGCCGATAACTGATAGATTTTTTGTTATGTATGTTTCAGTCAGGAAGTTGGCTAAGGACTGTTACAAGTATGGGACTGAAAATGAGAATCGAGGTAGTGATTATCCCCTTGCAAGGCCTTCTCTTCAATTCGGTAACTCATATGATATATTGGAAAATGAGAGGGAGACTTTGCTTGGGATCTTAGGTGATCAGGTAATTTTTTGGGATATTTTAATATTCTTTAGTGTAGTCTTAAGGAGTTAATTTTGTGAAATATTTCCTTAGATAACCATAAGGCATTTGATGTTATCAATGTACAAATTGATGTTATTTTGTACAACATTACGCATATCTGATTTACTGGTAATTTTGCTGCTATAATTATGGACTATCACTTGCACAATAGTTTTGTATAAATCAATAATAACATTCACATGATGCTTCATATACCTGCATATTAGTTCCTTTTGCTTGATAGGAAATATGAAGTGCATGTTTGGATTGAGAATGAGTACCAGTAAAATCACGGTGGCACCATGATTTTGTTGAAGTTCCAAAGTGTAGCTTTTTTCAAAATCATGGTGGCACCATGATTTTGTCGAAATTCCAAAGTGTAGCTTTTTCCAAAATCGTGGTGGCACATTGTGATTCTACCAAATTCACTGTTAATCCAAATATACATGAAGTCCTAGTTCTATCGATATTTTTCACTTAGACAACTTAAGGAGACTATTCACTTCTTAGTGTAACTTAATTGAAGTCGTAGTTCTTGGAAACTAGTAGTAATTTTTATTTTTGACTTAAGAAGATTTTTTCGTCTTTTACTATCAGTTGTATTGTATGTCATGTTTTGATCTTCCATTGTGTCCCAAACAAAAAATGGTGCTTTTAATTATGCTTTAGGTTTTGTATAGATCTCTGAGCCACTGCGGGCACAAATAACAGGAGCTCCTTTGGAGGATGCACGCCACCTCACTCACAACTATGACAAACTTCGTCAAGAAGTAGAAGCCCAGGTAATAATTTACTGCCACAATAGCATGCATATGGTGGTGTGCTATGCGTTATATTTATCTTAGATACCTTCTCATCAGGCTGCTGAAGTTTTGAGGCGTCGATCGAAGTTGAGGGATTCTTCTCTTTCTGCAGACGGTTCCATGAGGCTTCAGAATGCAGAAAAAAGGCTGAAAGAACTTAAATCTTCCTTGGTGGCACTTGGTAGAGAAGCAACCTCTGCTATGTTGTCAGTTGAAGAACAACAGCAACATATAACTCTCCAGAGCCTTTCTACAATGGTATTGCTACGTTCTTTATAGAAGTCCTTTCTTGCTGTATGATTAAGGTCTGTGGCACTAGCACCTGGCTGCAAGACTAGTCCCCAGTTCAATTGATTGCATAGAGTTTTACCTTTGGTTCTCAGCCTCTCAATAGGTGTGTGTGACTCAATAGGGATTTGAACCCAGATTCGCCGGGGTTCTTCTCTGTATGAGCATGAGGGCAAGTTGCTTCAATTGGACCAACACCCCATTGGTTGCTGATTTGACTTTTATGTGCCATTTTACTTTTTTAATATATTGCTAACAACTGAATTGATGTTACCTATTGAAATTTGGAGATGTAAGTATTTGTTACTCACACAAGAAGAGATGCAGTTACACTTACCTAAAGTTATTTGTCACCAGCTACATCATGATTGCTTTTTTTTTTGGTTGGTTTTCACCATGCATAATGAGATATCTTGTCTAATGTTTGTTTCACTTATGCATTGGTTGCATTATTTTCTAGTTAATCTTTGTATGGTTTTTGAACCTTAAGCCAATTGTTCCGAACCCTTTACTTTGGCAGGTGGATGCTGAGAGAGCCTTTCATCGGCATGCCCTTGTTATTCTAGATAAATTATATGCCGAGGTTAGCTTTCATGTAGCCGACATTTCTATCAAATTGTAAAAATAATTCCTACTTCCTATGTCTATTGTACACATTGGCTTCTGGCATAATATTCTATACATAACATTTAATATTCTGATCAAATTTGTAACCTGTATTGGATGTTGTTGGAGTTAGATGATTGATGAGAGACAACCAAACAACTCCACATCATTTCCACCGGCAAAAGATGGACATATTCAATCTGCAGATGAGAAAGCTAATTTAAATGGTTTTCATTATAAACACAACACCGAAACGGGCACATACTTTTTTGGAAAGGTAAGTCCAATATAAAGAAATAATAAATTTGTCTTTAAAGATTCTACATTACATGCAGCCACATTCCTGCAGTTGACCGTTGTTCAAGGTGAAGCCTATACAAATAATTAAGCTTTGGTTTTGTTGCAACTAATATCACATCTTGATCTTTGTTCTGTTCTGTTTTGTTTTATTGACACAAACTAACAAAAAAAGGACAAATCTTGGTGCGAAAAACGAAAAGAAAAAGAATAAGAAATTGTATTAATGATTTAGAATCATTCAAAATTTGTTACATCTCAGTCCAGTGCAATGTTTTATTACATTCTGAAATTGATTCATGCTTATCATCATTTGTCTTATAGGTCATACATCCATTTGACGCTCAAGCTGAAGGGGAGTTAAGTTTATCTGTTGATGATTATGTTGTAGTACGTCAGGTATTTCTTCAAACTCTTTTGAGTCAGTATTGTTGAACTTCTTAAGAAGTATTTTTGAACAAAATAGGAGTATTACTAGCCATTAACATATTCGTAAGGTTAAGCATTTCCACCTATTGTCAATTTGGTCATTACAAAAATAACGTCCAATAATAATAGTAATATTTGTGAAAGTAGGTATCAATCTTTATTGACAATGAAAATAGTAATATTTGTGAAAGTAGGTATCAATCTTTATTGACAATGAAACCGGTGTAATTGTTTTGACTTGCATTCTTATTTTCCTTTTGGTGGTTGAATTTCCAGGTTGCTGCCAATGGATGGTCTGAAGGAGAATGCAACGGCAATGCCGGATGGTTTCCCTCTGCATATGTACAGAGACAGGACATAGTACAAGCGAACAAGATAACGGAATAACAACCAAGTTATGCCAACATCGGTATTTTGGATAGGTGTGGCAATAACTGTATATTCTCATAATCACGGGATAAATACATTTGAAAAGCCATAGCATAGCACGTTCTTGCAATTTTTTTTGTTGGGTGGTTCTGTCATCTGTGCAGTATGTTATACATGTAAGCATAAATTGTAACAGTATATATAGCAGTTAAAATATGTAGATTGATATATGATTTGCATTTGCTTAAGCCTTTAGGGTCATTTATTATATAGGTTGGTCTGTAATTCTAAATGAAAACATGACCAGAAACATTTTATCAACAAATTTTTCAATGTATTATTATGTATAATAAAGTAATTTTTATTTTTAAATATAGTTTCTATAACTGGGTCCCAGGGATTTGAATGATTATTGAAAACAAAATGAATATTCAATTAAGACTCACAGGTCCTAAGCAAAACAAAATTGCAAACCAGCCTGACAGTCTTTTGCAACAAACACTCTTCAAAACTTATACTGCAACCAAAACCATTTTTCCTTTCTAAACATTTTCTTGTTACTTTTAGTCTTCCGAAAAAATGTGGCTGAAAAAGGAAAAGAAAAAAAAGGCAGACTTGTCACTCAAGAAACTAAGCATCAAATAATATGGCTCTAAATTAGTTCACACAATTATATGTGTTGCAACAGTAGTTACACATTAAAGCCAATTCAGTTAAATTGCAATGTTTATAACAAGGCTTATTACTAATAGTTCAAAAATACATTAAAGCATAAACTTTTATTAGTGATTTCTGGCATATCTCGCGAAAGAAGATTTCCATTGTATTATTTGTTTGCTCTATATACATGATGATCCAAATTTAAGGGAAATCTTTGAGTTGAAGTCAGGATAATAGGACCAGTGGAAAAAAAAAAAGATCAAACTTAAAATGTTTTTGGTCCACAAGATGCAATGGTACATAAAATTTTCTTGATGAGTTGTATAAAATACTAAAGTAACTACCTACACATGGGAACAGGTTACCATATATAAGTTGGTATAGTGGACTAATTAATTCCAACAGTTCATCACATCATCAGAATTTTTTACTCTTGAGTACTTTACACTAGCATCCAGCTATATTATCCTATTTTCTCTTTTTCTTGCTTGCTTGTTTAAATGCTACAAATATAGGTGATATATTAAATAGCTCAGGGCTTTTTCTAAGATCTTTGACCAACTTAGATCATTGTAAATGAAGGATGTATATCAGTTTGTATAAGTCTTCTCCCTGCTGAAATTATGTATCAGATTCTCCTTTCTTTGCTTTTCACATGCATACAATGTACCTGCAAAGTTGAGTGCTAGATAAAGTTTTTAAAAAATTGTCTTAACTTTCTTGCTTAAGAACATCAACAGGTAATCACATGCACTTCAAAGAATTTGACTTGTGTGCAATGTATTTCGAGAGATTCATGCCAGAGTTTCATGAAGCAACACAATATACAAACATAATAGGAAAGACTAATAAATATTGCAGTTTCATATAGCAAGAATCGAAGGAAAGTAGACCTTGAGGCAGATGCATTACTTTAATTGTTTCCTATTTCATTATGTTAACTTTTAATCTAATGCACCATGCTAAACAAGCATATATGTTATATAACTTCCTTACTAGTATTATTTAACAAGCAAATCCCAAAAATGCTTGATGTGTCAAAATCATAATAATTACTAGAAACCGCATATTTGAATATGAGATTGAATAAATTTCAACCATGATAACACATGAATCAGACCAAACTCGAAAACAAACTCCAAATTTGAACAAAGCAGAGTACAGGTTGTATTTTTGTAACAGATTGCACGGCTACAAGAAATTGTAATGCTACAACAAGTTTTTTACATTGTAATTGAATATATATATAGTAAAAGGTGAAAACACTATGGAGACCATCAAACCAAAATAAACTCAGAAATATCTTTTCTCAATCCATTGTATAACAGAAAGATAATATAGATGACAATCACCAAATTCTATAAGAACATTTGTATAGATGTTAACATCAATATGTATAGAAATACAAGCTCCCTCCAAAGATGCAACTTTACAAGACAATTTGGAACATTAACAACACTTCTGTAACAACTAATAAAGCAATTTGGAACTAGAAGAGATCCAAAATGTACTCTAATCATCACTGAACTCATCCTCAATGTCAGAAACATTCATCCTAGCAGATACATGTTTAGCCCATTCAACAATCTTCTCAGCCTCGCGGTTAATCTTCTGTTCTTCCATCTTCAATGCCTTGTCAATCATTTCCAGCCGTTTCTTGCTCGACAAACTTCCAACACCAGACAATAACTCATCACTTGTATATTCCATTTCCCACCCAACACCATTCTCCTTGCTTTTCTTCTTCTCCTTCTTCTTAGGAGAGCACCAAAAACAACCCCACTTTCGAGGAGGCGATGAATTTGGAGACGGAGACTTCTTCAGCTCGGAACATTTATCTTCATCTTTCTTCATAGGCAATGGCATGAACAGTGAAGACATTGAACTTTCTTCCGAGGAATGAGAAGAATCTGAAACAGACCCATTTTTTTGTTTTGGTTTAGGTTTCAGACCCTTTTTCTTTTGTGAAGAATTTGAGGGAGAAGAATCATACCCAGTATCAGAATTTGGATTCTTCATGGAGTTGTTATCTTTGGAAGGTGAAAAAATGAAACTTTTTTGGTGGTTACTATTGATAGGGTAATGGGGGTTTGTTAAATCTGAATTTTTTTCTTTTGATTTTGGTTTCAGACCCTTTTTCCCATGTGAAGAATTTGAAGGAGAAGAGACAAACCCAGTATCAGAATCTGGATTATTTGCGGAAGTGTTGTGTTTGGAAGGTGAAAAATTGGGACTTTTTGGGGGGTTTGAAAAGGTGCGAGCTTTGTGAAGATAAGGTGGTGGGGTGGTGTGATTAGCAGGAAAAGATTTAAGCTTTTGAAAACGGCATTCGAGGTGGGTGGGAAGATCGGAATGGGAGAAAGAAGAACAATTGATGGCGGAGATTTGTTGTAGAAGAATAGCATCTTGTGCTTGATTGATGATTTCATCGATTGTGGAATCGTCAGTGTCAGAAGGATCAGATAATCCTCCAACCATATTTGGGAGTGTGAAGGAGCGTGTTCTGTTGTGTTGTGTTGTTGTGTTCTGTTTTTGTTTTGTTTGTTGAATGAATTGTGTGTGTGAGTGATAGAGAGAGAGAGAGAGTGTGTGTGTGAAAATGCAGAAATATGTGCAAGTTTTCTACAACGGCTAACTGGTAAGTAGTATTGAAGTGTGTGTGGGTCCACTTGCTCATTTTCTGACTGTGAAATCCTATGTTCACCTGAGGATTTGGAATTGCACGCATTTCATATGTATGATTAAGATTCAACCACTTCGAATTTTTCTTTAAGATAAAATCAAAATTTGCTTTAAAATTTGCTTAAGATTCGATACAATCGAACTCACGCATTCTTCTACTACATAAAAATGTGATTGAGATTAAACAGTTTCAGATTTCAAATTTGATAATTTTAATTTTGAGATAAATAAGTCTATACTTCTTATAAGTTTTTATTATTTTGTTTTTAATATTTATAAATTTTTTTGTCAATTTTTAATTATTTAAAAATTTTCGTTTTTATTTTAGATCCCTATTTTTAAATTAAATAGTGTATTTTTTTAATACTTTTTTTGTATAAATAATTAGGATATTATAAAAAGTTTTCATACTATATATATCCTAATTAATTTCCAATTTATACTCAATTTTATGTGCAATTTTATCATTTTATTTACAAATTAATTTTTTTTAAATTTTTATACGATGTTAAATATATCATAAATTTTACAGAGAAAATAATTAAAAATTTAAAAAATATAAATGAGTTAATTTGAAATCAGAAATAAAAATGAAAACGAAAATTTTAAAAAAAGAATAAAAATTAAGAAAAAATTTACAGTAATTAAAACGAAGGAACAGGGATGATAGAAATGGACAACTACAAGAAGGAGGGACCTGCTGCTTGGCATCTTAAGTTGAATTAAGATATGGTCAACAACACAAGTATTTCTTTTGGGTCTCTTTCCCATTGGAGGAAGTTGATGGAATAGGTTAATAAAATATAACATTACTTTTGTGGTCCTTTTCATTTTTTTTTCATCGATAATTTAAATTTTTTTACTTAATCGTTTAAATTATATTTAATTTATACTATTAATCTTTAAATTATATTAAATTTTACATAAAGTCAATTCGTTTTATTTGGACGCATCTCTTTGTTTAGGCTAAAATCTGAATCAATCAATTAAAATTTGAATAAATTCAATTCGAGGAACAAATTTGAAAATATAAAATTCTGAATTTTTATGCTTGATTCGTAGACTTAGTTGCACTATAATGATTTGCTTATTAATACTATTAACTTATACATAATTTTAAATTTATATGTTTAATTGCAATTTTAATATCTTTATTTTTATTGAATTGTAGAGTTGGTCCATCTATTTTAAAATCCGTTAATTTTTATAGATTCATCTAATATTTTTTAATTAAAAAAAATAGTGATTTGATATATTTAAATGATGTGACATATTATCTCATGATATATATCAAATGTAGATACATTAATTATTTATATATTTTTACAAAAATAAAAAAATTTCAGAAGTTAAAACTAAAGTTTTAAGATGATCTTATTACAATTTTATAAATGTTAATAATTAAACATCATTAAATTATATTACATGTCGTTTAAAATATATAATATTACAGTTTTTTAGTTAAAAAAAGAACTATTTTCACAAAATACTATCATAAAATATTAAAATCTTATTTAAAAAATACATTAATTAATTATTTTTTATAAGTAGAATCAGTTAACGACAATAGTTATATGAATATACCTTTATTACTAAGTATTTAGATGTCACATACATATTTACATGCTCATAGAGAAAATATAAAATGTAGATAGTTTATAAGGTTTGATGGATGTATTACGAAGGGATGGTATGGAGATATATTGTTGTAGGCTTATAGCAAAATGGTTGAACAGTGAAATGAAATGAAAAAATAAAAAGTAAAAAAGGTCAACTAGCAGCCGCCCAAAATAAATAATCTCTTCAACAACTCAAATAATGAACAAACTTTCAAAGAAATAGTCTAAAATGGGTCCCAATATATATAGAGAGAGAAATCATAAAATAGTGGTCCATAAATGATTTAATATTTGATGGAAGCAAATTCATGTTGCTTTTGGTTCTCTACCAAGTCCAAGAAGGGTGTTGAAAAGAATGAAAAAAACAATGAAGTTTCAAGTTCAGGTAACGTTGAATGGGGAAAGAATGATGAAATATTATCTGATATGAGCACTTTTTCGGTGAAAGAACAAGAAAGGAGGCTCAAGAAAGCGTTGGAAGAGGAAAAGAAGGTAACTATTGAAGCAGATAGGGTTCTACAATTAGTGAAACGTGAATCATCTACAATCAAATCAATTCTTAGTCACAACAACGACAAAGAAGTGTTGGTTAATTAGGGATCGATATCTTGTGATTTTAAGAAATATTTGTAAACTCTATAAACATTATTTGCTAAAAAGAAAAGTAGTGTTTTTTTTTTTTTTTTTTT